>CM059223.1:25284963-25349963 GCA_030347435.1 Clarias fuscus
CATGCACTCCAGTTGCAGTGATAGTGAAGCATCTTATGCATCTGACTTAAAACAAAACGCCTAACATAGACCTAAACATGACATTTCACGAAAAAAAAACATCACATTGCAAAAAACGCTTTTATTCAAGGAATACTGTTTGAATTAGATCCAATAGCTACTAAAAACCAGTAGTAGCTGGTAACACACACAGATGATTAGATCTGCGACTCACTCTGCAGTTCTGAAAGCTTTCTCAAAGTTGGCTTTGCGATCGTATGGATCCAGGGTGCAGTACTCGAACCCTTCAGGGAAAAATCGGTGTACCAGCGCGCAGAATGCAAGACCGTCAGCCCAACTCGACGAGAAGTTCTGTATAGTCACACCCTACAAACAAACAAACAAATACAAGGAGGTCAGATCTTGTATGTTCATTAGAAAACAGATTTTCATGATTATCTTCTGATGGTAGCTATTTATATTTAAACCCATGTTGTATGTAGGCAAGGTTACTGCTAAAATCACTAGTAAACATATGAGCAAAAAGAAATATCAAAAAAGGAGTAAAAAATCTAAAATCTTCCACTTTTCCATGTAAAATGTCAGACTCCCAACCTCCTCCCTGCGCTGACCTCATATGGTTCAGTCTTGGCTCTGCACCAGTCCAGCAGCATCTGTTTCACGTCTTTGGTGTTTGGGCCACCGAGTGCCGAGCCTCGGGGTACTCTGACTCCAGCAGCTGGAGGACGAGCCGCACTGTGTCCAGGAAAAAGACCAGAACAGACTTTCACTCTGTCAAGTTTATGAAGTCAGCTATGGTGAGAAAATGGGTACCTTCTTTTTAGGAGTTCATAATTGGTATTGGTAGTGGCTGAGGGACAATGGGTAATACCCACGATGCACTGCAAGTATACGTCAATTTTAATACAGAGAAATGGCATTTTAGAATGACCGTGTAATGAAATAAAGTGCCAGGTGAACTTGTTATCTTAAATGTGTTTAAAGTGTCATCATTGCTTGTGTCAGGCTCATACAAACTACCTGGCTGGTTTGCAAAAAAGCTGTTAGCTAGCTATTCACATACTTCAGCCCAACTCATGTTCTTTTAGACTCAACAAATATTACTTAAAATTAGGCCTACACTCTAAACTTAAATTCTTCTGTCTATACAAATACTAGGGTATTTCAAAATGAGACAAACGTTTAACATTTCCTAGACACAAACAACAATAAGTTGAGAGATTAACACAATATTTTATTTTCAGGTTTTCTTTGTTAATATCTACATTTTTACACCAATTATTTAGTTGATTCTAATATTAAAATGCTCAACATATGTTGTTTACGAAACCTAAAAATTGTTCTATCTAGGCTCTGTTGATGTTAGCAAAGTAAACATAAAAATAAATATTCTGAGAACCTTCGATCTTGTCTGATCGCAGAAGCTGTACGCATGGAGATTGAGTTCTCCCTGCGCTCTGTGGGATTCCTCTCTGGTCTTCAGCATTGTAGGCTGATTGGATATTCCACATGCCGCATGACTGAGTGTGTGAGTGAGTGTGAGCTTTAGCCCTGAGGTTCCACTGATAGACTCCAGGAAACTAGTTTTAAAAAATCTTTATTTTTTCAAATTATTATTTTTTTTATTATATTCTCACCTTCCTGAGGTTTTAGGAAGTGGGCCTGCGGGTGATGGACTTGAAGACTTCATTTGAGGTGTTTCTGAAAAAACAAAAACAAACAAAAAAATAGTGCATTTGAAGTCCAATAAAAAACTTTACTGAATATCAGAAGTCACACTCTTTGACAAAAGGATCCAAAGACCACACCCTCTTCCCAGTGACTGATTAGTACAGAGGTGACACACAGAAGCCACATCCATTTCACTATGATGAAGGTATAAGATGTGTGTGTGTGTGTGTGTGTGTGTGTGTGTGTGTGTGTGTGTGTGTGTGTGTGTGTGTGTTCTAGGAGACAAACTTACTTTGTGTGTGCTTTTGAACGTTAGTGGGGCCATTGGGTGGTTTCGGGCCTGCGCACACACCTTGCTGGCGCAGATTCTCCTGCCGCTCTGCACGCTCTCTGTCCCTCTGCTCTGAGGATGCAGCCGAATTAACAACAGGAAAAGAGACAAACAATGAGTCACAACACACCATTTCGTAAATGGTTTCAATAAACAAATCAATTGCACAGATCGCAAAGCTTAACTCTGTTTATCCCAAGCTTAATTTTCCATGAAATGAACTTGATCCACAAAGACAAGTTTGTTGTTCGAGTTTAACATTTTTAAAAAGCTACAGGGTAGTGATAACTTTTACTCTATTGTTAGCCACCTTTACAAAACAAAGCTTAGATACTGAATATGGTTTGGTTGATCAATTACATAAAATTGTGTACATTCCATTTTCTGCCAAAGTATGATTTTAATGACGGTAATCATGCCAACAGCCCCGCCTCGCACCCTACAAAGAGATGTTAAGATGCTATAAAAACACGGCATTGAGAACTTTGCCACATTTGGGCAGAGTTTATGGCACTGTAGGGATGTGACCTGCACCTCACCCCGCTTTTTCTTCAGCAGTTCTCTCATGGCGGCACGGATCATTTTTCTTTCCTCGAAATCTGTAGCCTTGTCCAGCTATTGAATAACACGCACAGGGAGAGAAGAACAAACGTTGAACCATATAGGGGTTCTTTGAGGGTGAATCTGAGCTCATTTGATCACACAGATTTTTTAAGTTGCATATTATTTACGGAACTTAAACATTGTAGTTAAAGAGATTTAAACAGTTTATATGTAATGAAATCCAGAGCCATGTGTATAGAATGTCTGCTAGCTGCTCATCGCTGCTCATCTCACCATGTCGTTCAGCACTTGCTCGTCCTGGATGGCTCCAAGCTGTTCCTCTGTTACTGGACCTGCACTGACTTCAGCCATTGCTTTATTCCTTGGATTGCCACACTTTTTTGAAAAAAAAAGAGAGAACAGAGAAGATGATAAGGATGAGTGCACATAGGCTTAACATGGGGTAGTCAAATAATTAGCATTTGTGCACAGACTGATTTCTACAATTATATGTGATGTACAGTGTTAGTGTAGCTAACTGACTGGAGAAATTTGGAAATACAGACCCTGAGAATAAACAGGCATAAAGATAATTTATGAGCACGTACATAATGTTTAAGTCTTTTAAAGGAATTATGTTGAGGCAGTGGAAAGATTACAAAAGATACATTAAACAAGATGAGTAAAAAAATTAATTCTGGTTATATCAAAACTTTTGCAGGCAGCACTTGTCTTATCAGTGCATCCGTCACCGCTGTCCATGCAAAAATTGATGCACCACGTGCTGAGATTTTTTTTTTTCCGTGGTCTACCTGGTGCCATAACAACTCTTAGAAGAGCATCGTTTGGATTATGGAACGGAAACACCCTTAAATGCTGACCAAGAAAAAGAAAAAGTTCAAAAGTCAACCAACAGCTGGAGAATTCTGAGCTGCTTTCAGTTTTCTGAGATTTTGAGGGCCAGTATTGGAACATTTTAAGGAAGAAGGTTCAACAAGCAACAGCGCTCGTTACAGTAAGGCTCGGAGAAAGTAAGGAGATGCTTTTATATGTTGAAAAATGCTGTATTTGTCTTTTCTAAAAGTTAAATAAATTCTACAGCAAGAGTGCTGATAATTTTCGACTCACCCTTGTAGATGGTAATATATGAAAAATTTGTATTGACAAATTACTAAGGAAGAATCAACTAAAATTACCCAGTAGTTACACTTCTTAATATCAGCGGGTAATTTTTATATGGATAATATACAGTGGTATTTCTTAGATGTGCTGGGAAACTAGTTTGAAAAGACATAGCTGACTATAATATTGACTAAATAAATGACCACAATGAGACCGCAATGAGACAGAATAAAAAACACTCAACAGAAAAAGACTCACTGATGAAAGAGTGGCATAGTCCAAAGTAACAGAAAGTGTCAATAGCAACATTTACCTTAGAATTGTTAATAAATTGTGTGCCAATATTAAGAAAACATATTTAGTGTTTTCTTAGTAATTTATTAACCAATCTGAGGTAAATGTTGCTATTGACACTTGCTGTTGCTCAGTTCCAGAGAGTGAATATGGATCATGTAGAGACGTATAGTGAGACTGCAAGTGATAGAATTGTCAGGATTAGCAACATTTACCTCAGAAACATTGATAAATTGGGTTGATAAATTACTACAGCTACATTACAACTGTAATTACACATTCATGTAATGTAATTATGCCTTTTGGAGAACACAACATTGCATCAAAGCTAAGAATGAAAGAAGCTAACAGTTTAACTTGCCACTGTAACATATAGCATTTAAGGCTACAATGCCAGTAAAAATACAACATAACTTAAAAAAAAAAAAACAGGAAAAACTCACTGATAGAAATGACTAAGAGTGTCAGGAATAGCAACATTTACCACAGATGTGTTGATAAATTAATAAGAAAAGACTACAGCTACATTTATGCTGTTATTACACTTAGCATTGACTGATAGATTTTTTAAAAGGCCAGTGTAAATACACAGTGGCAGTGGAAACCAGACAAAACCATCAAGAATATCAACATTTCTGAGGTAAATTACTAAGAAAACGCTTAATATGGGTGAAATTGTCATGATTACATGGAACAGTGACTAAAAGTACAATTTACACAATACACACAAGTGTACTGAGAAACATTTACAGTTTTCATTCTATTATTATTTTTATTATACATTTATTTGGCAGACGCTCTTATCTAGAGCGACTTACTGTACAAAAGTACTTTGAAGTTTCTGTTGAAGATCCTTACACTTGGTTACTAACTATGTACCATCAGTCAAACACCGTTGCAAAGGTTTTTTATTTTTACTTGTTTGGGTTTGGGGGAGGATAAACCCAAACACTGAAGGAACAAATAAGTCTTAAATCATCGTTTGAAGATTGCCAGAGATTCAGCTGTGTGGACGAGGAAGTATCTAGAGGAAGTTTATTCCACCAGGTGCCAGAACAGAAAACAGTCTACATGCACGTCTTCCTTGATCTCTGAGAGATATCATTTGTTGTATATGTAAAAAAAAAATTTCTTTCTGCAGTCTTGAATATCACAAGTGAAGTGTTTTATGATAAAGCATTAAAGAAACTCAGTACAACTTCAACCATAAAAGTTTTTTTTTTTTTTTTTTTTAAGTTAAAAGAAGCTACACTACAGTATATGGACAAACGTATTTGGCCAAACCTGCAATGACATTGTATCCAAATAAATATACTTATACAATATGGAGTTGGTCCTCCTTTTCTAACTATTAAAGCTTCCAACCTTCTTAGAAGGCCATCCACAAGATTTTGGAGTATTTCTTTAGGAATTCGTGGCCATTCATTCTGTAGAGCATTTATGAGCTCAGACACTGATGTTGGACGAGAAGACCTGGCTCGCTATCTCCGTTCCAGTTCATCCCATAGGTACTCAATGGGGTTGAGGTCAGGGCTCTGTGTTCGGCCCAGTCAAGTTCTTCCACACCACTCATCAAACCATATCTCAAACCTTGCTTGTGCACTGGGGCCTAATCTTGTTGGAATCCCTTAAACTGTTGCCACAAAGTTGAAAGCATAGCAACGTCCAAGATGTCTTGGCATGCTGAAGCATTAAGATTGCTAAGGGGCCTGATTGAAGCATCTGAATCCAATAATTAACAGGTTTGGCCAAATAATTTGGTCCATATGGTGTATATGGTGAGATACAACATGCCATTCTGTATTTTTTAATTCAAATGAAAGTAGAATTGAAATTGAACTTAAATGGACAAAGCCATCTGTTACCAACGGGCTGATCTCAGCATAAACACTGAGTGTTCTAGTCTGAGCTGAAATAAAACAGCAGCTGAGGAATACAAGTCTGCGCCTCACGTGTTGTTTAAAGGCGACTGGCCATGTTCCACACATATACACTCACAAACACACACGTACACACATACACAGTCTGAATCACTGTGAGAAAAAGTGGGTGATCTGAGAGTCACATCACTCTATAGTGTAAACAGACAGGCTGTGTGTTATCTAAATAATACAAAACTATGTATAACTGAGATCACATTATACACACACCCTTGCGTCAAATAGAAATAAATGCATTGCTTAACCAAATAGTTTATAAAGAAAAAAAAAACTAATTTCCCCTTACCCTAGTGTTAGTCGGAAAGCCTAGATGTTTGGTGTCTGACGTCTGCTTCTTTCTCACAATTGCCTCAAAGAAGTAATGGAAGGCTGTCTCACCCAAAACCTTTCTCTGTTAATTTCTGCCTCAAACCACATGCAGTTCTTCAGTGATGTCACCCAGACGTGCTGATGTGGTTTAGGACACAATGGGACCTACTGTAATTGAAAAATGTGCATCGGTGCATTCTTTACTCCCATTATCATTCTGGATAAGCATTTAAAATCCACTACACTGACAAGTGGTCAAAACAGAATACAGTGTTACAAAAAAGGCTTAATCTGTAGCATGATAAACAGTTTTTCATTGTGTTTCACTGAGAAAACCTTAAAGGTTGTTTGTAAAACGATACATCAAAAGTCATTATGTAAAAACGCTTTAGGAATTATCAGGAATCGTCAAAGTTTGAAGGCTTGGTTCGAGCAGATGATAATATAGTTCCATTATAAATTTGACTCTGTGAAGAAAGAATTTCTTTCTTTTTTTGCCAAACTATTCATTAAAAAAAATAAAAAATAAGAGTGCATAGTATATGAAAACTCTGATGTATATTTTTCAATAGAAAGTGTTTGAGTTGGATTGACTCCAGTTACTCAGTCTCGGCTAATCATCTACACTTGACTTGCCATAAGAGGACATTTTTTTCCCACAAAATATAATCTTGAATAGGATGTTGGCCTTGGATAACATTTATCAGTGTAATAACTACATATTACTTCAGAACATCATAAAATCAAACAGGACAGGCAATGACGCTCACCTGATTCTTCTCCCCTTGCTTCTTTGGGACAGCAGGATGAGGCTGCTGAAGATGTTGGGAAGGTCTGCAAAGCCCAGCTGTGGAAACTACTGTGTACACACTCCCCCTTAGATCAGCCAAACTGAACTTGGAGTCGGGCTGTTTGAGTTCTTCTGGGCTCTCCTGAGACACCTCCCAGGCTGAACATGGGCCGAGGGCCAGGAAATAGCCATGGAGAAGCAATGAGAATGATGAGGTTGATGGGGAAGATATATATGAGTGCAAGAAAAGGGGAGCTGGTTTGGATTGGTTCGGCACAGTTGTCAGTGTAGCTTGAAGCTTGACATTTCCAAAGATGATGACATTAGTAATTGATTTAACACAGCAGTGATTTGTTTAGAGAATGTTCTGGAATATGGTTTAAAAATAGGCTGAAAGAGGATTCAAGTGGATCACTCTTTTCTCAAATACACTTAAGTCGTTGGTGCTACTGCCAGTGTTGCTCTTATAGAAAAGACACCTTCTGACCAATAAGAATTAACAATTTAATAGTGCTATGATATAGCCTGGTGTAGCATACTGTAGCATTAAAAATATATCAGATTTCCAGATCACACTATTGCTTACTCATAGACACTGCCCGGCCAAAAAAAAACGTCACCACCTGGATTTAACTAAGCAAATAGTTAAGAGTCTTCAATTGGATAATTACTGATTAATATGGTTCGGCTGGCAACAAGTAATTTAACCCTAACTGGTGCAGTGAGTAGTTTCTCAATGTTAGAAGACATATCCTGTAGTCCTGGCAAAAATGTTACTCTGTTGAAGAAGGGTCAGATTATTGCCCTGGACAAGGTTAGTGGTGACCCGTCATCTTCAAAGAAAAGATGTGATCGGAAAAACATCTTGAATGAGAGTGATATGAGATCACTTAAACGTTTGGGTGAAATTGCATCATAAAACAAACAACAACAGAATAATCCATGGCTATGTTTAGTTGTGAAAGTAAGAGCATTTACACACACACAAGGGACTGGGACGAAACAGGCCATTAGAAGCCTTAAGAACACCACTTATCAGTGAAGCTAACTGGAAAACTTTGCCAGGAAGCATGAACAATGGCGTGCTCCAAGATGATGATGATGCCAGGATTCCTCGGGCTCAAAAGGGCAGTGGTGGCTCAGAGGGCTAAGGCACTGAGTTACTGATCGGAAGATCGGCGGTTCGATTCCCGGCTCAGCCAGGTTGCCATTGTTGGGCCCTTGAGCAAGGCCCTTAACCCTAACTGCTCCAGGGGCGCTGTACCATGGCTGACCCTGCGCTCTGACCCCAGTTACGCTGGGATATGCGAAGAAGGAATTTCACTGTGCTGTAATGTATATGTGACAAAATAAAGGCTTTACTTTAATTGTGAAAGAGTGGGTTAGGGAGCATGATTCATCATTTTCACACATGGGATTTCACACACGGGACATTAGAGAGAAATTAATGCGACTCTGGACTCTTATGTAAATGTTGTGACATTACATAAGCTTATTGAAATGATGCCAATGGTTGTAATCAAAGCAAAAGTATTTTTTTGGCTGGGCAGTGTATTATGCTTCCCATAGGGCTCGGTTATTTTAGTCCTACTTGAAAATGAATTATGATTAGGTATAAGTGAGAGTTGTTTTCCCCCCAAATCACAAAAATAGTCATTTCTAAATATTTTAAAACCCAACTAGGCCTTCGGTCTTGAGGGTTAAGGGCATTGCTTAAGGGCCCAACAGTGATTGCTTAACCGTGCTGGACAGTGCTAAAAACCTCTGACCTTCTGATCACGTAACCATTTGAGCCATCACATTTAGTGAAAATAAATGTTTATTTCTTTAATACTAATGCACTAATGCACTTATCCCAGTGTTTCAGTACTGCTTGGATACCATCAAGGTAGAAAGTTTTCTCAGTACGTCGGAGCCATGATCGGACTGCATGCTTCACGTCTGAAACGCCGGCCTCCCAGGAACTCCTTTAATGTCTCAAACATGTAGAAATGGCTTGGAGCGAGGTCAGGACTGTACAGAGGGACGTGGCAATAACTCAACACAAGTGGTGTTGGTGAATGATTGTGTGTACAGCTCCCACAGACAGATGCGTCTCTTCGGGAAATTGGCAATAAGTTATGCATCAATTTTCAAGGATCAGGTGTTCCACTTGCTAAATGCTCATGAGAACTACAGCAGTGTGCTCCGAGCCGCCTCTGCCGGGACTGTTGTTTCACGGACGGACGTTTGCACGTTTAAAATGTTTGCACGCAATTCAGATGTTTTACTGATGTTGTTACTTAAGTGTCAATTGGTTTTATGCCTTGTAAATTATGAGCTACTTCTCAGCTCTGCGCTCAGACTGGATTCAGTCACTCTTGTAAGTTGGTTTGGATAAAAGTTTCTGCCCAGTGAATAGATGTAAATGATTGTGTAAGGAGGCTGCTGTGTGACTCCACTGAGCAAAACACTGCCTTATTAAGGCACAACAGGGAAAAATGTTGCCTGGCTTGGTTGCTGCTGTTTACACAGGCTACATCCTTTTCACTTCTGGAGACAGAAGTCTTAAACACACACAAAAACACACACACACACACACACCGTCCTCCCAAAATCATGGCCAAGTATATCCCATATATTTATGATGTTTCAAGAATTGGCTTCATCTCTTTAAGCCAACTTTGGTCAAATAAAGTTGCTTTAAAAGTGCTATATAAATAAATTTGACTGGAGCCGATGTCCAGGTTGAAGCACATTCAGGTGCTGCTAATGGACCAGGGTGCTTTTAGTGCCATCTAGTGTTAAAATGCAGTCATTACAACAAATTAGACTTTATTCATTCATTTATTCATCTTATTCATATATATATGGCCTGTATATAGGGTAAGGGGGGGGGGGGGTATGGGGCCTGGAGCCTATCCTGTTGAGATTTTGGGCACAAGGGCAGGACAGGGTACAAATCCATCACACACAAACACGTCCACCGGACAATTTGGGAACGCAAACTAACCTGACCTACATGTCTTTGGACTGTGGGAGGAAACTGGAGTTCCCAGAGAAAACCCACAGAGCACGGGGAGAACATGCAAACTCAACGAACATAGAACCAAAGCAGGAATCAAACCTAGAACCTGGAAGTGCAAGCCCACAGTGTGAACCACTACACCATCATGCTGCCCTACAAGGCTCTTTAAAAAGCATTTTATACATTTTACCTCTAGTCATGGAGCTCTGGCACTGTGTCGAGTTTTTTTTTTACTCTAATACACTTAATTCAGGTCAGTTAAGGTTTTTTTGCATTAAATCCATTGCCCGTGGGCAACGACTTTTTTAAGAAGGCTGTCCTGTTTATCATGATGTAATTCCAATACAATAGCTAATAACTACTTTGCCAGTGTGAAAAAAATGTCTGCTTATATAAATCCAGAAATAAAAAGTGGTAGCTCAATATTTAAGATGTTGAACTACTGATTGGGAGGTTGTAAGCTCAAATCCCAGCACTGCTATGGCACAAGTACTGCACCCTTGAGCAAGGCCCTCCACTGCTCAGCTGTGTAAATGAGATAAATGTAGCTCTGGATAAGGATAAGGGCATGTGCCAAATGCCATAAATGGAAAAAAAGATGTGAGAAAGTATGACAAGAGACTTGTGATATCCTTAAATAACCATGTTTATTCAGTCAGCCTTTCCAGGATTGTAAAACACATAAAATATAATAAAAATTATTTACATTTTACAATTTTAGTGACAGGAGAGACGTAGTACACACAGCAGCTGTAGTACACTCACAGAGGAGACAGCTTGTCTTAAAATCACTAGGTGCAATATTGTGCCGAGAGTTTCTCAATCCAGTCCACGTTTCCACGTTTCCTCTAACACACGCTTGTTAGGAACCCGTGGGCTTCAGGTGCACGTCCACGCGAGGAAACAGGACTGATGTTAAAACAGTGTCTTTAAAAAATGAAATGTGGGTGGAGTTTGTCATATTCAAATTAACCTACTGATCAATTTCACAACTTTGTTCATCAGCCCAATTCAATTCAATTCTGCTTTATTTCTCTAGAATTTTCTCTAGAATCAATGGACATGGTCACTCAGTTTTCCTGAAATAAAGAGTCTACAAGAGCAAGAATGTGACTGGAGTGTTAGTGTGTTAACATCATATTTACACAACAGCCAAAAGAAAAAGAAACAGCGCCATTAAGAAGGACAAAAAGACATTCTGAAACACTTCAGAGGCTAAAAAAAAAAAAAAGTTCTGGAGCCGTTACATTCCTGAAAAAAAATCTTAAATTTCTGATTTCTTTAATGCATCAGCTCAGGCAAAATGTTCCTGAACTATATTAGGCTCCTAAAATATATTCTGGTATTCTTACATTGGGAAAACTGAAATACTCTTTGGGAAAAGATTCCAAAACTCTTTAGGTACTGAAAATGGTCCAGAATTACTGTTCCTGAATTTTCAGTTCCTGAAAAACAAAAGTGCAGAACTCCTACATTCCAAAAACTTTCCAGAACTATAAAAAAAATCTAAAAGCGTTTCTAGATTCCTCCCTTTTCGTAAACAATATATTAAACAATATATTTAAAATCTATTTTCTGGAGAGAAAAAATCTTATTTTCTGCAAAATAATTGCAGAAAAGTTCTGAAGCGTTTGTTTCTAAAATGCGTTCCAGATTGGTGAAAAAGGTTTCAATATTCTTCAGTTCCTGAAAAAAATGTTTTGAGCATTCTTCAGCTGCTGAAAAGAAAGATCTGAAAGTCTTCAGTTTGTGAAAATAAAATGTTCAAGAACACTTCTAGTCCTGAAAGGAAACCTTCAGAATTCTTTCAGGTGTTGCAAAGTTCCAGACATATTTGGTTCGTGAACTGAAAAGTATTTTGGAAAAGATCCAGAACTGTTCAAAACAGTTCAAGTTCTTACAGTTCAAGTTCTGTAACTTCTTTTTCTGAAAACCCCTGGTGGAACCCTTCTGGTTCCTTAAAAGGACATGTTCTGGACATGTGAACCCTGGTGGAAGTGGGGCTATAATTTTTTATTTTTTTTAATGTTCTGCCAACCCTTGTAGCAATTTGTGTGTGTGTGTGTGTGTGTGTGTGTCTGAAAGAGGACATTCTGGATTGAGAAACTCTACTCTAATCCACATCGTGCTCTTTTTCTACACACTAAACATGGGGCAGTCTGTGTCACTAAACTTAGTAAAAAAAAACATTGTTAATTGTTAACTGTTAATGAATAAGAGTAATAAGTGACAGACAGATGAAGCAGTAGAGACAAGCAGGATCAACAGTATGCTATTTAACACAAAAAAATCAACTGCTGATAAGAAGAAAGGGCAACAATCCACTGATGGGGAAAAAAAAGAAACTAATTCTCATTCATTCTCATAACGGCTCGTACTATTGCTTTTTTATTGATACGCTGTTTATTCGTAACCGTGTGACTGAGAATGCTTTATTATGTATAATAATAATAATAATAATAATAATAATAATAATAATAATAATAATAATGATGAGGTATTTATCTCTAAACTAATCACTCACAGCAAATCCACCATACAGTCACGTTTAGCTGAGGAGGCGTAAACACTGAGTCAGAGATGTGAGCTGGCGGTTGCCAGGTACCACTATGTTTGTTTGTATGTATGTTTTTTTAGGAAAATGTGACTAGACACAAAGCTCCTGTTTTCCAAGGATTTCTCACTTCATATTAGAGACTTTTACTTACTTATTTAAAATTATTCAGTTATGTATCGCTATCCTTTTGTGTGGCGATTCATGTAACTCCACACTGTCTCCAAAAGCTGTTCTTTTATTTAAAATTGATATTTCATTTACAGTAAGTCCCCAACTTATGAACGAGTTCCGTTCCAGGAGCACATTCATAAGTCGGATTCGTTCACTTGTACACCTTTGACACAAATATACAATGTAAATCATTTAAAAAAATGTTTTTAAACGCACAGGTTTGGTGTTTTGGTTCTGCATTCTTATACTCATTATACTCTCACGAGACTGCACCTTTAAATCACGAGGAGCATCCCAGTGTCAGCTGACCTCATTAAAATGGAGCCTGGAAAGATGGACGACGATACATGGTGTTTACTGCATTCTTGAACAGACACTAGTCTCAGAGCTGTTTCAGACTCTGAATTTTGTCTTGTTAAGGATTTTCTGAAATTAGGATTATTCACGATCGGGACAGCTTTTTTTTTTTTTTTTTCCCTGATTTTCTCCCTAACTTAGTTGTATCCAATTCCTCCCCGTCACTAGGGGGCTCCCACATTAAGGCTACTACCACTCAGTCGGGAGGGCCGAAGACTATCACGTGTTTCCTCCGAACCGCGTGACGCCAGCCGACCACATATTTTTGAACTGCTTACTCACAGTTCGAGCAGTAACAGTGGCGGCGGTGTAACACACTCAGAGGACAGCGCTATCCGCTCCTCCCGCTTGCATGAGCTCATAGACACCTCTGATTGGCTGTAGAGCCGTGATTAATGTGGGAGCACCAAGTACCTCTCATCCCTCCCCTCTGAGAGAGCTCAGCCAATCAGCTCTCTCTAGACACCCGGCTGCAAAACCGAACACACGCACACATACAATATACCGGGCTTTAGACATTTTATAAATTCAATTACACACTAATAATATTGTATAGAATTGTAAATATTGGTATCTGATGAGCTACTTCTGCAATTTATTCGCATTTGCAAATGTTCGTAGATCCGTAGTCCGTTCGTAACTCGAATGGTCGGGGACCTACTGTATACAGTGAAACCTTGGATTGTGAGTAACTTGGTCTGCGAGCGTTTTGCAAGACAAGGAAAATGTAAAAATTACTTTAAACGTGTTAAATGAGAGCGGTCTTGACATACGAGTACTATAGTACTATAGTCTGCCAAGCGTCCGTCAGGTGATCACAACTGAGCCAATGGTTCTTCTCTCCCTAGCACAGTGGAGTTGTGGGTAATCATCTCCCATGCTCACTCTCAGTGCACATTCGTCACTCATATAGTCAACATCCATGCACGCATGTACTGCTTACTATAACATTGATAACATTGTGATCACGTGTGTGCGTAAAGAATACATTTTTTGTGTAAGTGTAGTGTAATGACTGTGCTTTAGTAATTGTACAGTAACAACAGCCTCTGTGAAGCAAAAAAGATCAAAGGCGGTAGCAGTGCAGGAGATGAATCTCTTTAGAGGAGTGTGTGTGTGTGTGTGTGTGTGTGTGTGTGTGTGTGTGTGTGTGTGTGTGCGCAAGTGTGTAAAAGTCGCTTCATCTAACACCAGTCATGATTCTTGCAGGTTGTGCAGGTTAATTTGTTTTATTTTTACCTTATATTTTGCATTATTTTTATATTAATATTTTTGGGTTGTGGAACGATCCATCAAAGGTTCCATAATTTCTTATGGGGGAAATTAGCTTTTATATACGAGTGCATTGATATACAAGCATGCTTCTGAAACACAAGCCAAGTATGCACTCAAGCCAAGGTTTGACTGTATATTATCGCATTTGAGGTTGTAAAATGTTGCAGTTCCTATATCAACCTGCAGGTGGCCTCTAAACTATGCATACGTTGGCAGGCAGCACAGCATCCTGTGTGGTACAAGCAAAGTTATAATTTGCTACATTTATTTAGAATTGTAACAAAATAAAATGAAATCAAATAAATGAAAAAAAAACATAAATCAATATGAATTTTAAAATTGGGAAAAAAAGAGGCAATAACTCCAAGATGAGTTCCTGTAATGTGCCAGTGGTGTGGGTGTGCAGACACATACGTCTTTTCCACAATTGGCGACAAGTTATGTCAGTTTTCAAGGATCATGCGTTCCCGTGAACATTCAGCGAGTGGAACGCATAATCCTTTACCAACCTCACTGATATTGCGGATATTCTGTATAAACCATAATGCACATAATGATTTACAAATCAATACCCGATTTGCCCTTATTACTGATTATTTATTTTCTGTAAAACTCCAGGAGATATCCTTAATCCTTCCCCGCAGGCACAGACCTGCAGAACGTACTTAGGACTAACAACCTCTTGGGGACGTCCCTAAAGGTGTCCACACCGCAGACGTCTTCAGGATCATTGTTTCTGATATATTTCTAAATTTGGCAAAATCCCTTTGTTTAGATATAAAAACGTAGATGTATACACGTTCTTACACATGCTCATGCTTATGATATGGAATACTTCTCCAGGACAATCAATCATCACCACCAAAAACAAAAAAAACCTCTGAGAAAACACTCTGTTTTGGAATGAAACTCTTCATATGTTATAACAAACGATTGGCACATACTGTAACTAATTTGATGTGGTTTTAATGATTCAGCTTTAAACCCAAACTCATAGATCTATTCGGAGCTGAAATTGCTTGTGTAATGAAAATAGGAATTTACATTAAATAAAATGCAAAAATAAAAATAACTTCTACTTTCCGTCCAGCAGAGGACGACATACAGTATGTGCAGCAGTGAGTGTGTAACTGTACAGTGCACTCTGCTTCGATTATATGACCTCGACCAGTGGTGCTCTCTGAGTATCAAATACAGCAGAACAAATCCCATGAAAACATCAGCAATAATACTGAGTAACACAAACACACACGTACGTACAACAAGGAAAAGCATGACAAAAAAAAATCACAAACAAAACAACTTCTGAGGGATGACACTGAGCCATTTCTGTGACTCTGGTGTCCATTCTGGCTGTGCTAAAGACATCTGAGTGTCCTCCGAGACCCAGGACAGGTCTAATAATAAAACCTCATGATGAGGATTATATAACGTCCTCCACCTCTTATTTGCTATAGTAAATAACGACATCAGCCGTCGGTTCTATAGCTTTGCCATCGAGCTGCGAGGATAAAATAATGGAAGTCTATTTCACACCAAAGTTTTTTTGTTACACTGAACATGTCACTTCAGCCTCTAACCACTTCCTGTTCTTCAGTGATCTCACTCAGGCTTGCTGATGTAGTCATGAAGGTCACACAGCCATCTTGGACACTCACTTTTCTAGGCTTAGAGGAGAGTTGTTTGTTGTTCGTTTGGGTACTTTTCAAATTTCAAAACAGAATTCAAAACAATGTTTGAGAACAAAATCGTGTTACTCATTGCTGAGAACATGCCCCTCTAAGCCCCACCCCCTTACCACGAGTGCAAAGCTGTTAATATTATGGTTTCATTTCAATTTGCAATTTAACTTTGTAAATGCGTATGCTATTTTAGCCCATGCAGAATCGTTATTGGATTCTCAAATCTGATTGGCCATGAAGGATTGATTATTTCTCTATAACAGCATCTCAGACAGTACTGATTAAATGGTCGGCAGATCAAGTTAAAATAAATGGGCGCTTTTCCAATACGATTTGTATGAAAAAAGCTCGATCGCAGAAACTCCTATAGTAAACGTAGTGATGATAAACTGTGGTATAAGAAGAAGACAAACTGTTGTAGGACAATTATGAACTTCCTACTATATCTTCTGACGTGAGTGTAAGACAATTTAGCAATGTGTTTCGGGTTGAAATAGACTTCCATTAAGTCAATTAATTTTATCTAAGTAAAATCTTTTTCTTTTTTTTTTGCACACACAAATGAGACCTGTCAGTTTTCCTAGATGTCCATGTCCTTACAGTAAACCAAACAAAAATGGAGATGATTTCGCCAGTGTGCATTTTATGTAAACGTAATCGTAAGGGAAAAAAAACCCTGCAACAAACACCTGACACACGAGAGCTGCCTTCAAAAGCAGTTTCTGGACGATCAGAGCGAAACAAACTGCCAATGTGATCGTTTCTTCATTTTTATCAACTAAGTTTTGTTTTAACAAGAAAAAAAAAAGAAAAAAAAGAAAAGTGCTTGAGCGGTCCACAGATGAACCTGCTGAATGGCGGTGTCACCCAGAATCCTTTAGACACCTGGGTTGTGGCTTCACAGTGGAGGAGATAAAGATCAGCACTCACGCAGAAGTGTTCGTGCCAAACGGTGTGTATTTAACTGAAATGGAGGTAATACGAAAAATCTCGTTGTGAGCTTGGAGATCATTGAAACGTATTGGCACAGTGAGGAAGAACCGGTATTGTGGTTCAAAACGTAGCACTTTTCCAACCAAACTTGTGCTAGTGCTAATGGAACCGTTCTGTGCTTCCTTTTTTTTCTTTACACCAAGTCGCCAGCTGGCTGAATATAACCAAAAGCTGCGTCAAGTTGCACTAATATGACCCACAATGGTTATTTTTATGTTACGCACTCATAACGGTTTCCAAACCTGGGAAAGTTCCTGAACAAACACCGGCACCATATTGGTGCAAAAAGGGAGTGTCTACCGTATGCGTCCAGATAAGATTCACTGGAGCGCCACGTGACAAAGGACCATAGCTTACGCTTTCCAGGGTGTCCTTCTGTCTTCAGTCCATTTTTTGGTGGAACCCCGTCTCTGTCCTCGTGTCAGGTTTTAGACCTATTTCTGAAGGCAGTTCTACATTTGCTGATGGTTCAATGTCCCTTTGGCCTTCAAGAGTGGATTCTCGAGATGGTGACTCATGCGGTTCAAGGTCATGTACAAAGTCATGGTTTAGTGCTGGAGGTGGTTCTAGATCATGGTTGAGTAGCGAGGACGGTTCTCTGTCATTGTTCAGTGCTGGAGGTTGGTCCAAACGTTGATGGTCTAGTTCTAAAAATGATTCTAGACCATGGTCTTGTCGTGATGATGGTTCTAGGTCATGAAGTAGTCCTGGCAATGGTTCTAGGTTATGAGCTAGTTCCGAGGATTGTTCGAGGTTCTGGACTAGGCGATGTAATAATTCAGAGGTTGGTTCTAGCTCATGGTTTAGTTCTGAAAATGGTTCAGGGCCATGGTCTTTTTGTGATAAAGGTTCTAGGTCATGGAGTAGTTCTGAAGATGGTTCTAGGTCCTGGACTAAGTCTGAAGATTGTTCTAGGTCCTGGATTAGTTCTGAAGATCGTTGAAGGTCATGGACTAGATCCACTGATGGATGTAGATCATATACTAGTTCTACTGATGGTTGTAGATCATGTACTAGTTCTATGGATGGTTGTAGGTTATGGACTGGTTCTAAAGATAAGTCTAGGTGATGTGCAAATTCTGAGGTTGGTTCTAGCTTGTGGTCTTGTGAAGGTGGTGCTTGGTAATGAACTAGTTCTAAGGTTAGTTTTAAATCTGGGTTTAGTTCTGCTGATGTTTTTGGGTCTTGCACATGTCCTAAGGATGGTTCTGGACCATGGTCTAGTCCTAGGGGGGGTTCTAGACCTTCAAATTCTGAAGATGGTTCTAGGTCATGGCACAGTTCTGGGGATGGTTCTAGAACAGGATCGAGTTCTTCCCATGGTTCAGAATCATCATACAGTTCTAGAGATGGATCAGGAGAATGGGACATTTCTGAGGAAAGTTCTAAAGATGGCTCCTGGGACAGATCCAGGCATGAAGACCTTTCATAAGTGCATCCTAAATAATGTTCTGCCTCATTGGTGCAGATCTTATCATTTGAGGTTTTTGAACGATGTGAGTCCACGTATGCAACAATGAACTCCGAGTTCTGGTAAATCATCATGCCAGATAGTGTGAGCACGGCCCCGGCGCAGCTGAGCGTGGAAAGCTGGCTGCCAAAGAGCAGTTGGGAGAGCAGCAGGTTTCCCACCACGCTCAGGTTGCCCAGGATGTGCAGTGTGACAGCAGATGTCAGGCTGATCACAGAGCTGCTCGCCAGGTTATAAAGAACAGAGCCCAGGCAGCTGAGCACAATGAAACCCCAAAGATGGCTGTTGTAGTGGTGAGGTGACTGAAGGGCAGCCAGGTTCTCCAGGACCAGAGCTGCCACAGCCAGGATGCAAAAACTGGGGATGGCCATCATGTAGAGCAGGAAGACAGAGTTGATCTTCTCCTCCTGGAGCAGAATGCCTGATAAAGTAAGAAACACATTTGTTAACAAGGATACTGATGCAATATATGGCCACAACTAAGTGGGCATTCCCGTCTCTGTGTGCATGGAGTTTGCATGTTCTCCCCGTGCTTGGTGGGTTTCCTCCGGGTACTCCAGTTTCCTCCCACAGTCCAAAGACATGTAGGTTAGGCTGATTGGCGTTCCCAAATTGTCCGTAGTGTGTGAATGAGTGAGTGTATGTGTGTGTGTCTGTGCCCTGCGAAGGATTGGCACCCTGTCA
Organism: Clarias fuscus; assembly: GCA_030347435.1. Classification (NCBI taxonomy): domain Eukaryota; kingdom Metazoa; phylum Chordata; class Actinopteri; order Siluriformes; family Clariidae; genus Clarias; species Clarias fuscus. The sequence goes on from CM059223.1 coordinate 25,304,161, forward strand.
AGGGTGTACCCTGCCATGTTCCCCAAGTCTCTTGGGATAGGCTCCAGGCCCCCCGTGACCCTGAATACAGGATTAAGCGGTATAGATGATGAGTGAGTGAGTGAGTGAACTAAGTGGGCATCTGACTGTCACACTTGTGTACTTGTTGAACATTCCTGTTCTTTATTTAGTTCCCCTTCACATATTATAATAACCTCCAGTCTACTGGAAAAGTTTTCCGCTAGACTTTGGAGCATGTGTGGGGCTGTGGGGATTAGTGATAATTGAGGATCATACAAGAGTACTAATGAGACCAGGCACTGATGATAGGATGTTGAGGAGGCCCCTGTTTCAGTTCGAGATCATCCCAAAGGTGTTCAGTGGAATTGAGGGCAGGGCTTTGTGCAGGACCGTTGAGTTCGTCCACCACAAATTATGTCTCCAGAGCTCACTTTTTTGCACGGGAGCATTATTATGCTGAAATAGGTTTGGGTCCCTTAATTACAGTGAAAGGAAATTGTAAATCAACAACATACAAAGACTGTATTGTCTGCTTCCAATTTCAGTGCCAACAGTTTAGGGAAGAACCACAAATGGGAGTGATGGTCAGGTGTCCATGTTTATGTTATACTCTTGCTGTTACCAGTTTAGTTTTGATTTGCCAATGAGTAGACCAAGTCTAGTAGAGCCATGTTTGCTGAATAATTGACAGAAATCCCATCACTGAATATAATTCTGTCTGTGCGCAATGTTTCTGTGCACATAATTCTGTCTAAACGCAAGTTACTTCCTGTTATAACATACAATCAGCTGTAGCAATAAAAAAATTAGCATTATAACCACCCAGGGTTTCGGTTCCCCTTGAGCCACAATGGCGGCTCTGGCACCAGGATGTTAGCAGCAGATATTCTGGGTGCTGTGGTTTGCAGAGTGGGGCCTCTGTGTATCGGACTAGTTTGTCCGGTGCATCCCAGGGGTACTTAAACAGATTGGGATCTTGGGAGTTTGAAGGCTGGGGCAGCAGCTTTGGGCTTTTTGCCTACTGTTCCCTGTGCACAGTGGGCTGTGGCGCACTGGGTGTTCTGGTGTGTTTCTGTTATGTCACTGGCTTTACAGTGGGATTGTACTGGACTGTATGGCCTTTGGTCCGCGCAGGCATGGGTGAGCCTTGGGAGTCTTTGTTCCTGTCACCAATTTGCTGGTGTACAAGTTGTTAATCTGTTAATGTTATGGCTGATTGGTGTTTAAGTTATAGTAGCTATAAACAGTCAATCCCTCACCAGCATACCCTTTCATGCATAAACACCTCTAAAAAAACTCATACTATTAGTTTATTCCATCCATCTAAAAGCCTCTGTAGTCCGACTGAGGAGCATTGTACTTATTCCCATTTTGTACGACTGTGGTAGGACCTCCAATCAACATTCACATGCACATTCACACACTAGGTGCAATTTAGGAATGCCAATTAGCCTAATCTGCATGCCTTTGGACTGTGGGAAGAAACCGGAGAACCTGCAGGAAACCCACCAAGCACAGGAAGAACATGAAAGCTTCATGCACACAGACCCGGTGCTGGAATCGACCCCAGGATCTGAAGGTGCAAGGCGACAGTGCTAACCATTAAGCCACTGTGCTGCCCTATTAGTTTAATTTTATTCATGATTAATTACTTTGATTGTGCAGATTGTCCGCCACACTATGGGCAGGGTTTGCTCAGTGATTAAGGCACTGGACTACAGATCAGAAGGTTCCAGCACCACAAGGCTGCCATTGTTCGGCCCTTGAACAAGTAATGAGATGAAATGTAAATTACTCTAGAGATAAGAGTGTTTGCCAAGTGCCATAAATGTAAATGCAAACACTGTGTATGAGATGTTACTATGTATTAGAAAGACCCCGTTAATACAAACCTACATTTAAAATGTAAAAATCTTACACATTCTGACCAATTAGACATGAGAACTCAGCCGTGTTTTGGTAAAAAAAAAAGAATGCTCTGGTGTGATCCACACAGTACAGTCTGTAAACTAGGTACACACATCTAGTGAAGGAAATCGGAAATAAACAGAAACTCCACAGTGACCTCGGGGTACAACATACACACCGTCAACAAGCCTGCAAAAATAACCCACTGAAAGGTGACACTACCACGTCGACCCGTGATGTGTGTTCGCGATTACTCAGCTGAACGCCTGCTCCAGGAAAAGGAAAGCACGACCTGCAGCTTAACCAGGCTTGTTAAAAGCAGACCGTCATCTTTCTTATCTCTCAGCCTATGAAAATATTATTACACTAGATGAGGAAATGTACAGAGTTTGGATAAACAGCAGCGTTAATCATCAGCTCTTTGTCAGTTTTATTAAAAAGCATTTATTAAGCTACGGCTTGTCCCTTGCTTGTTTAGTCTTGCACTAGAGTTTAAATCGTGAAGAAATCATCACATCCTCGCCACACTGCCTCGCTTACGTAAGTGTTTTTTGGCGTAGAAAGGCTCGCTTTTAAGTAGAAAAACAAACACTAGGATGAAACAGGGCCAAATCCAATTGTAGCTTTTGCAACATTTCTAACCTGACTTCATGACATCAAATTCTCTTAAAGGTCCCGTATTTTACAATTTCATTAACAAGTTCACATATGACTTAGAAACTGTGTCTGTTAATGCTCAAGCCGAATCAACTCGTAGATACAAGCTCTCCTCCAATGAGCAAGGAAAGCGTTTCTTCTTATATGAGGTCACAATAGGGGATAAATCAAATTGTCCTGTTGTACACACACACTGATGACACAACTGAATGTCTAGAAATATTTAAAAATTATATTGTGCAAACAGTTTCCCTTTTAATGTACACCTCTTTATGTAGCTGTTCATGCACACATAGAGGTATTTATTTGATAATCATGCATACATATTCTGCATAATGGTAAACTGAAGGACACATGGTTTACTGGTTAGGGACGTAATAGACATACTGTAGACCGGTGAATCTACTACAATTTAGGGTGAAGAGGAAAATTTATTCATTTATCTTTTCATTAAATTGTCACCTTAACAAGAGGCGCATACAGGCATGTTATCACGGAGACAAAACCTCCAGTTCTCCAAGTGCAGTATTGGAATAGTATAATAATACTGGATATTTTTTTTATTATTAAGCTTTAAAATGAGCATCTTGTAATGAAGCACTCATTATGGAATCATACATAGAGTGGCGTCACTAGAACTGATGTTACCCAGTGAAATTGTTCTTTCGCATATCCCAGGTTTGTTAGGAGGCTACAGCCAGAGCTCAGGGCCAGCTGTTATACAGCTGCAGTAGGCAGGGTTAAAAGGGTTAAGGTGGAGCTGAGGCTTAAACTGCTGACCTTCCGATCAGTATGTCTGAGGTTTACCACATTGAGCTACCACTGCGACTGCACCTGTGTGGTAACACTTGGTGTCAAACTGCCCTTCCACCCCCCCAACCAACCAACTGAATGTCCCCCTCATACCAGACCACACAGAATCCTTTGAATGTCTTTTGTACTAATTTTATCTGTAAACTCTAAAATTGCATTTTAAATTACTTACAATGTTTATGAACTATTCCAAATTATGTTTTAAAAATGTATTTTATTTTAATTTCATTAATTTATTATTAGAATTTTAGAAATTCTATCTTTAGTTAAATTCTGGTCTATAGTAGATTTTTGGATTGGAGTAGAATCCTTCTATTCGATCCTATTTCACAGCATATCATACTTGTTTGGCTGTGTACGTGACAAATTTTTTTTTTTTAATTTCAATCTGAAATGTTCGTATTAAACTTTTACCTTGGCATAACATACAATAATGACCTCATTATTGATTATGGTTCACAAATATTAATTACCACAACACTGTAGCTAAAACACCAGTAAACACAATACAGCTAAAACACCAGTAAACTGCAGCAAAAACAGCAGCCTGTGTGTGGGATATTTTTATATATATATAAAAAAAAGAAATTTCTATTTAAACCTTGCACATCCTCATATAGACAGTAGGGTTGAAAATTTCACACATTTTTCTCAACCAATTGTACATGTTAATTTATAATTAATTAATTAGCTATTAGTAATGGTAACAAACTGCTATTCTTTTTTTTCCTATCGGTTCTAGTGGCACAATCCCAACATATAAGTTATGAGGGACAAATTCATGGAGCAAAATATTTTAAACAGAATAATAATAATAAAAAAAAAACAGTAAGACAGCTTGTATCTCTATCCTCAGCTGCTAAAAAAATACAATGTCCAATATTGTGCATTGCTTGAACTGCAAGTGCGCCCTCTTGTGGTGTGCAAGTTAAAATACATGAAATCTACAGAAAAATATGGTTCAAAACAAACATTAGTGGTCCATAATCGGTAAGATGTTACAGTCATTTTGGTGTCGCCCGCTCTGATGATGTCACGGGGTGTTTTCAAAACACACACCCCCACACACACACAGCCCTTAAGCTTTTTAAACTCAAATAAATACCTAATTATTATTCTGCAAATTTAGAAAATAGCTCACTTAAGTCTAATCGGCTCACTACTTACTTACTATAGGAAAATTCAAAAAAGAAAAAACAAAAGCATGGTCTGATCTGATTCTACTTTCTTTCTAAAAGTCTAAAAGTCAACTCTAAAGCCTGAGGTTCTGGGTTAATTAGATCAGTGCAAAGAAAAATCCCATGTGTCTTTACTCCTCCTTTTAAAACATGGTGATTTGGAGGCCGCTCTGTTCTGCAACACGCAGTGCGTGAATACACGTGTTTCAGACGTGCAAGTCTCATCAGACAGAGTTATGTGATTCAATGTACAGTATAATGAAACCAGGACTTTTCCTCTTTCTTCTGACGTTTTAAAAGTGCTTGTGTGTGTGTGTTTGTGTGTGTGTCTGTGTGTGTGTCTGTGTGTGCGTGTGTGTAAAACCCTGGTTTATTTACATTCCTGAGGACCACTTAACATCATGAAGTTCAGCTGAAAGCAATCTGTCTCTGGTACATACTGTAACTCTCTCGAACTGTAAGTGCCTCAAAAAGCTTTCATCCATTTATAGCCATGTTTAATGATGTGGAATGTCCATGATGCATGTCAGTTCCTCTTATCACTTAAGTTATAGAAGTTGTTCCTAGAATGGTCTAAATCTGAACTTGGTCTCCTCCTTGGCAACTCCTTAGAGGAAATGTTACTTTTATTCTGTTTCTGTGGAGCGTCTACGAGACGATCACATGCTAGGAAAATTGGCTTAAATTGTAGCCAACACCTCCTGACCAATCAGAAGCAAGAATCCACGAGTGCTGTTATGTGATGTCATGTCATGTGAGCGCTCGAGTACTGGCTGACTTGCATGGTCCATAAACATGACTTTACAGACGGCATTTTAAAAATATTGGGCGTGGCTAGAACACTACATAAAAATTCCTTATCAACATGGTTAGATAAACAAGTTAGATTATTTTATTTACAAGTTTACCAGTGTTTTTTTTTCTCCTTGTTCACCTTGTGAACTCGGTTATTTCTGTAAGCACTATACTTCCTGATTTCTGGTTTAGATCCACGTTAATTATATTGTGTGTTTCGTTTTCACACTGGATCTGTTTCTGGCTTCGGATCGATGACTCAGTGTGTTTGTATACTCGACCGACACGTCTTCCATGAATGAATCCATCCGTCACACACAGCTCGGCTCTACGTCCCCCCCCCCCATCCCCCCGGTTAAAAGAAAGTCAACATTTCAAAGAAAGTCAAGCTGGTTGTATATGAATAGAACTGAAACGTGTGTTCAAGCAGGACGTATCGACTCCCTTAGTCTAAATCTGGATGTGTACCGAGCGGGCGTCCGTGCTATGCCACGAGTCTCTGGATAAAACATTCCAGGAGCACCTTAAACACATGTCTGGGACGTCATGACCACGGAAAAGTGGTTTCATTCTTTTTGGAAAGGGAAAAAATTTGCTCCTGGTGTGAGTCATCTTCCGTTCCTGGACGCGGCGTTTCCCAGAAAAGAACGTCCAGTTAGAAACTTTACACTGGGAGCTGGGTTTAAAAAATAACAGTGCTTTAGACAGGAAGCCTCGCTGAGGTAAATATGGCTCTCACATGAGCAATGACGACATATGGTGTGTGTGTGTGTGTGTGTTTGTTTGTTTGTGTGGGTGTGTCTGTGTGTACATCCTTGCTACAACCACATCTTAAATAACCACTTATGACATCTTTATAGAAAAGCTGAAGATGTAATGTTTCTAACTACAGTGCCGTGAAAAAGTATTTGCCCCCTTCCTGAATTTTTTCTTTTTTGCATATTTGTCACAATTAAATGATTCGGATCATTAAACAAACTTTAATATTACACAAAGATAACCTACTTGGCCCTGTGTGAAAAAGTATTTACCCTCCCTAAATCATGAATGAACTATGAGTTTTGGAAAGCTGAGTTACATTTCACTTGCCGCACCCCAACCCTGATTACTGCCAGACCTTTTGAATCAAGAAATCACTTAAATAGAACCTCTCTGACAAAGTGAAGCAGGATAAAAGATCTCAAAAAGCAACATGATCTAAAGAAATTCATGAACAGATGAGAAACAATGCAATCAACACGTATCAGTCTGGATAATACGTTTTCACAGCAGTGTATAATATGGATGAATATTTTGTAAATAATTGTAAATATTTCTTTCAAAAAGAAGCCACAGTTGGATGACGTCTATCCTGGTAACAATTGGGCAAGAATACATATTCCCATGATACATTCTGGATCCAACATAAGACTTTGTACAATACAATCCCACAGACAACTGGGTTATTTGTGTAACCCAGTCTCTTTAAGGTTAATGTCTGAGAATACAGATCAATGGAGCATGGAACATGTGCCAAACCTAACACACTCTAAACGGCTTGTTGCGATAGTAATTTCATTACATTCCCAAACACTGACTCATTAAGGTTTTCATACTCACTCTGCTGGATGCTCTTGACACCCCGGAGCATTGTGGCGGCGAGCACAAACAGACAACCCTTCTGATCGAATTGAACCTCGCCCATGATGCTGAACGAAGCCCCGAGGCAGATGGGCATCATGGCGGTGTATTTGAGGACGTGGTGCTGCTCGCCAAGCACCAGGGACGAGATCGCCAGAGTGAAGATCGGAGTGGTGGTGTAGATCATCTGCGCGAACGACAGCTGCACGTAGTTGAGCCCGATGTTTCCAAAGGCGATGCTGGCGCAGAAGGTCAGGCTCAGCAGGAACACTTTACATTTGGCGCTGGATGTCAGGTCCTGCTCTGCCACGCCATGGTTTTGGACAAACCAGTACTTTATGACTCCTACGACTATAGCCGTGAGCATGTGCAGAGCAGACAGGAGGAGCGGGTATCTGAAATTGTACACCACAAAGATCCATTTGTTCAGGCTGGAGATGGTGGTTCCCGTGACCAGCCACACCACCACGGCTGACAGAAGGTGCAGCGTTTCGGGCGGACGCATCCTCCTCCACCCGGTGTCCCGGGTCTCCTCGTTTTTGGAGAGGCCATCATCGGCACTGATCATGTTCGCGTCATCTTCAGCTCTGTTGATGAAAACACATCTTGAATTTGTGAAGGAAAATAATAATGTTCACTCTCCAAAACACAGGTTTCCAACGCTGGTCTTGGGGTACCTTTTGTCCCGTACAAGTTAAGTGTGTTCCAAGCTCTGACATGCATCTTTTAACAAATGGTGGACTGTTAATTAGGTGATAAGTTGAATCTGGTGTCTACAGAGACAGGAAAACCACTAAAATGTGTAGGACCAATGTGTAAGCCAATTCTATTCTCTTAAACTGAGCTCCAGCTAAGTAACAGCCAATCAACTCTGTGTTTCTCGAAATTGCAAAGTGAAAGGAAACATCCGTCTAGATATAACAGACATTTAGTGCAGATCCTGACACCTGCATATGCTGATCCAATGCTTTGGCTGATATATTATTACCTCAGAGTATGACATAAAAGGTGCTGATGATGCTGCCTGCTGATAAATTCAGTGAGGAGCGCCGGTGACACTCTGTGATGGAGCTACTTATACAAACACCCAAAGTCATAAACCACATGACAACCCACCTAATATTAAGTAGGTCCCCCTTTTGCCATCATAACAGTGATGCGCTGTGTGCCGTGTGAACCGACATTAACATTTTCATCAATTTAAGCTACAGTAGCACTTCTATTGGATCGGACTACATGGGCCATCCATGACCCTGTTGCCAGTCCTTCCTTGGATCACTTTTGATATGTCCTAACCATTGCAGCGCAGGAACATCCCACAAGACCACTTGAGCCTCTAGCCATCCAATGTAGCCCTTGTAAAAGTCACTCAAATCCTTACGCTTGTCCATTTTTTCTGCTTCCAACACATCAACTTCAGGGTTAGACTGCCAAAAACCTGCGTAATATATCCCACCCACTTGCAGCCGCCATTGTAACGAGATATTGAAAATTCAGCTACTGTGAGAACGGCCAAATTGTAATGGCTAGGACATTCCTGGGCTGCAGTAGTCAGGACATACCAAAAGTGATCCAAGGAAGGACTGGTGACATGGTCATGGTTGGCCAAGACTCAGTGATGAACATGGGGAGCGAAGGCTGGCCCGTAAAGTTCGATCCTATAGAAGTGCGAGTGTCGATCGGACCGAGGTAAAGGTTAATCATAGAAAGGTGTCAGAACACACAGGCCAATACTGACCTACGCAATATTAGGTGGGTGGTCATAATGTTCTGGCTGATCACAGATATAAGAACAACAAGGCTTTAACACAAAGCATTAGGACATACCTGCAGTCAGGAGGACTCATTCACGCCCCCTACAGTCTGACTGCGGAACATACCACTCTACTTCCTCCGTGCGTGGGTGTCACCTCCAAAATTACACTTCAAACGTCCTAAATAAAACAAATAAACCTGTTCTAGCGTTCACAAAACGACAAACATTACTCTATCACTACGAAACATCAAACATTTTGCCTAGCCTATGACCAGTAGAGACGCATTAAACGTTTAACTCTCGCGCACCCCCCTACACTGGACTGTACCATCTCAGGTCAGGTCCATATATACATATAATATATATATATATATATACACACTCACTCACAGCGGCGAGGGAATAGGGACTGAAATTAGCTAGATAAATCTGTTTCATTTGACAAATAAATATATAATATAATATAATATAATAAACGCTGTGACCTGTTAATTATCATGTATTATTATAATTATTTATGCTTGGAGCTCAGTGTTATGATCCCGGATAGGGAAAAGCACCACATCACAATGAAGATCTCATTATACACACCCTGTAGTGTAATAACACAGTCATGCCATTATTAATAAACGATAAACCCTACATACGCATGTGACGGCGTGTGATTTTGAGCTTTAATGTTGACACACTGAGCCCTTTAAGACTGCGCAGCTTTCAGAAAGAAGAAGGCAAAAAGCACAGAAAAACAGGAAAACGTTCATTTACACAATCTTATAATAACCTCGTTATGACCCGCTGAACCCGAGCGAGATGTCGGTCTATACCCTTACCCCGTGCGCGGCTCTGTGGAAGCGGGGTTGAGTGTCCCGTGTCCCTCCCGGCGCGGTGATGGAGAGACACCGAGCCTGTTATTGTCAGAGCAGCTGTGTGGTGTGTTACAAAGCTGCAGCTGACAGCCAGCCTGCGCACTTTAGTCCTGACTGGAACAACCCGCTGTTACTGGTGTGTTCCAAACAGCAGCTGGCTGCGACTTATGCGCAGTTTTAGCAACCTAGCGCCCTTCTCAATAGATTTACCCACTTGTGAGAAATTTCAGCCAGATTTTAGACAGAGTTTAGTTAACTTTTCGAAGAGCAGAGTCTTCATAACCGCACTGCCTGTGAGGAACCGGACATGTAAATGCCCCTGAAGGCTTCTACTCTAGACAGTGAATGACAGAGGGAAGCACCGCAGTCGTACACGCCTGACAGATCAAATGACATTCCAATAGCATAATACAGAACTAATATTACACAGTGCCTTGCAAATATATTCATGCCCTGTCAACTTTTCCGTATTTTGTCATTTTACAACCACAAACGTACATTTTATTAGTGATAGACCAACACAAAGTGGCACATAATTGTAAAGTCAAAGGAAAATTATAAATGAGTTTCAATTTGTTATGTGTTAAAAATAAAAATCTGAAAAATGTCCTGTGCATTTATATTCAGTCCCCTTTACTCTGATACCCCTAACTAAAATGGAATCCAGTGGAAGCAACGGCTTTCAGACGGCTCCTAATTAGTAAATAGAGTCCACCTGTGTGTAATCATCCTGCTTGAAGATGCACCTTTATTTCACAGACTCTAAGAGGTTTTCTTCTAAGATTGAGGCTCTGACCAGCTTCTCTGACCCTCTGCAGAAAAGCTTCTCCACAACACGATGCTGCCACCACCATGTCTCACCGTGGGAATGGTGTATTATGTTCAGGGTGATGGTCAATGTTAATTTTCCACCACACATCTTGGCAATGTTTGCCCGCTATATGGGCAAAAGTATTTGAGCAAACCTGTTAATTGTTGAATTCAGGTGTTTCAATGAGGCTCCTTATCCCCAGTGAAGAGTAATCTTAATGCTTCAACATACAAAAGCATCTTGGGTGATGATATGCTTCCAACTATGTGACAACAGTTTGGGGAAGGCCCTTTTCTATTCCAAAGACAAGGTTGGATGAGTTTGATGTGGAAGAACTTGACTGGCCCGCACAGAGCCATGACTTCATCCACCGGGCACCTTTGAGATAAACTGGAAGGAGATTGCGAGCCAGGCCTTCTCATCCATCATCAGTGCCTGACCTCATAAATGCTCTACAGAATGAATGGACACAAAATCCAGAAAAACTCCAAAATCTTGTGGATAGCCTTCCAAGAATAGAGGAACCTGTCGTAGCTGCAAAAGGGGGACCAACTCCAATATATGTATTTGGATACAATCTCATTGCAGGTTTGGCCAAATCCTTTTGTCCTATATACTCCCAGTTTCTCCAGGGTTGAGGGTTTGAGTCCCACCTCAAGTCCTTGTGGGTGGACTTTGCACGTTCTCCAAGTTCTCCAAAGAGAAGACCACACTCTCTCTGAAGAGAAGCTGTTGGCCAAGACTTGACATCTCCAGTTTTATTCTAGAATGTAGAAAATAAATCCAAACTTGTGTCCGAACCTTTGACTTGTACTGTACATTTTATGTGAAAAGTTTATGAGAAAATTACTGCTGGATTAAACAGCTTTCTGTCAATGTTTACACATATTGGATCTTGAAGAACAGCTAATAGCAACTCTATGTTCTGACTACACAAATATGGCACCAGGCCCCGCCCCAGGCCTAAGCTGAATATAGCCAAAAATGACCAGATGTCAGTTCCTGCTGTTATATTTCCATGCACACCACCTTCTTTGTCTGTTGCTAGTTGCTATGCAAATACTGCATGATGACATAATCAATATGCAAACTAGTTCCTGATGTCATTTAGCAACATCTAGCAATGTTCCCAGCAGGCTTTAACTCACTCACTGACTCATCACACACTCATTCACACACTGCAGGCAATTTAGGAACGCTGGTTAACCTAATCTGAGTATCTTTGGACTGTAGAAGGAAATTGGAGTCCCCGGAGAAAACCCATTAAGCATGGGAGAACATGAAAACACTAAGCACATAGACCTGAGGAATCAACCCCGGATCCTGGAGGTGCAAGGCGACAGTGCTAACAATTAAGCCACCGTGCTGCCAGGCTTTAACTTTCCAATAAAAATAGATGGCAATACTTGATGATGCACATCACTTATACTATAATGTTAATGTTTTCACTGCTTTCGGGCTCTTCGCTGGTAGCTGCTGCATCATTATTTGAGGAATTGAAGGAAAACTACAAATTTGCAACAGCCTCTCTTTTTCGGATTTAAAAACCCTGCAAGAATAACCTCCACTTCACATGATAATAGACACAGATTTATTAAGATCTCAGAGTTAGTGATGAATGCAATGGATGTCAAGTCTCACCATGGATACTTGTAGCACCAATGTTTGGCTCTGACCAAGGGTTATTTTGATATTCCTGCAGGTGTGTGCATTTCCATTAATACTTGCATTTCATTTTTAAAGCTTTGATTTCTTCTCTCGTGTGGACTGAGGCTGGAGGGTGGTCTCAAGAGCTTTCGCCAGTTTTCCAATGTGAATCCTTTGCTGCAGGGATTGAAAGTAAGGACATGCTTTAAAACCGGACATTAAGAATTCTGTGCCTCACTGATGATTAAAAAATTAAGGCATAGTGCATGGTGCTGTAATTAGATTAATTAATTAATTATTTCATTCACTTTCTGTATCATTTATACATTGGAGTCCTGGAGCCTATCCCAGCAGACTTCGGGTACATACTGGACAGGGACACATTCACACACTATGGGCCATTTGGGAACACCAGTAACCCTAATCTGCATGTCTTTGGACTGTGGGTAGAAACCAGAATAATTGGGGGAAACCCACCAAGCACGGGGAAAACATGCAAACTCCAGGCACACAGACCCGAGGCGGGAATCAAACCCTCGCCCCTGGAGGTAAGATTCTACTGCAATTAAATAATGATTTTAAAAAGTACAATGAAATTAAAATTCTTTTCCTCACTTGATTGTCTTAATAAGATATAAAGAATGCTGAAGCGTTTTAACTGTTTTTAATTTTATCACATTTTAAATATAACATGACTATAGGAAGTTACTTGCCACGATGCTAAAAGGATATTTATCCCTCTTTTGTTAACATATTTTAAATACAACTTGCCCTAAATACTGTTGACATTCGGGGCAGTCTTCTTAGAGATGTGTCTTGGTTCTTTTAGATATTGAACCTTGGTGGTAAGCTCTCCAGCACGTGTGGTACTCTCAAACACACACTGTACTGTATGCAAACATGCTAACGTCTGTTCACATTGTTATGAGAATATGGTATTCAATTATGTTTCCATATAGGATTCGAAAAGGTTTTTGTTAACTTGATATATATTGAGGCCAGAAGCCCTTTTTCATAATGTGGGTGAATGTATGAAAAGTGAAAGTGCTAATAAGGGTTAACAATTTTTGTATTATTATTTATTAATTTTACTAAACACTGTAAATTCAACCTTCGGCTTGGTACACCTCAAGATGTTTTACAAGCTGTATCTAAAAGCAAACATGTACATTATATATTCCTCCGGCAGTACTGCTGTTTATTTCTTTTTTGCTTTTAAGCAATTATTTGCACAGATGTCAGGGACACTCGATCACTGAGGTGTCTTTATGGATAGAAAAATAGAAAGTAAAAGAAAACAAATAAATGTTTTAATAAGAAATCAATCATACCTTCAGGATAGTGGAGGAATCTAATACAAATTCAAACTCTTTGAATGAGAAGGTGTGTCCAAACTTTTGGTCTGTACTGTATGAATTAATTAAAAAAAGATCAGGAACATCAATTTATGCACATACTGTATAAACATTTCTTATGATTTATAAATTATGCTTTTTGTAAATTGGGTTGCGATGGATTGTCATTTTTAAATAGAGGGTCCCTAGAAAAAAAAAGGGAAATACTGGTTTACAGCATGACCTCTTTCTGATGTTGCTGTTGAACCAGATGCAGCTCCACCTCCAACCTTTCAGCCACAGACTGAGCCAGGTAAAAAATTTAAGAGACACTTATTTTATTTAGGTGATTATAGCTTATTTGACATAATATGGGGACCATATTTAATTGATCACATATTAGGTTTTACATAAGCATATCAGACGACAGTGTCATCTAATAGGGTACCTTTGCAATGCTAAAAAGTGGGTTCATCACATTGTGCACCATGATTTAAGTTAAAGGTGCTCATGTCTTCCACTGTTTTTTTTTTCTTCCTTTCTTAAACACAGGCGGTGTATACGTGTGTGTAAATTGAGTTTTCCCCCGCTTTATCTGGGCCAGAATAACTTATTGTGATTTTACAGAAAGCAAGCACCACACTTGCCTGTGTAACTTTAAATTAATTAATGTCTCTTTAAGGTGAGCGAATACTATACAGTATAGTGATCAGTAAAAACTACATTATTAAAAGTGTAGGTTTATAACATGTAATTGGAATAATTTCACATTCGTCTTTATGCACTGCCTGAATATTCATTGTTCGCAAAACACACTGGCAGTCATCTCCCACCTACTACAAACCAATGATAATCATAAGCAAAAAGTGAAAAACATAGGATTAACATCAATAAAAGCACAACAGCCTTTTTGTTGTTAGTAATTTCACCCAGATAAGGATTCAAACCCTGATTTAAAGAATTATTCTTAATTCTTTCAGTGAAACCTGGGCATGATTCAGCACCTCAGACAGCATCAAAAATACTGCAATTTCAAACGTTGGCACTACGTTTCAAGGACGGTGTGGATGAACATGTCTTTCTTGATCTACTCGCTTCCTGATTTGCTGTCATGCAGCAATGTCTGTGCATCCAACATTAAAAAGGCCAGATTTATCTGTAAGCTAATGAAAGTCTGTGGAGATGGAGAATATTACCAATGACCTCCAGAAGTGTTTTATTTTTCTTATACAGCAACCGGATGCAGTTGTGGATCAAACAGTTAAGACTCTGGCGCCATGTTCTTAACTAGGACATGTGAAAATGATTTTACTGTAATAGACAAGTGAAAAATAAATATATATTTTACAACAGCTACTCCTTCCACAAACATTTTTGTTCCATTTCTTAAATTTAAGAGAAAACATACTGTTACAAAAGACCGTGGAACCTCGGTCCGCAAGACGAGCAAAGATTTTTAATCATTTTTGACTTGAAAAACAAGCAAGTCTTGGTTTACGAGTACGGAGTATCATGCATCACGCATGCGCTTCTTGTTTTGATGCCGAGCGTCACATGATCACAACTGAGCCAATGGTTGTTCTCCATCTTGCGCAGCGGCATTGTGGGTAATCGTCGCCCCTGTTCGGTCTTAGTGTGCGTCTCTCACTGGAATAATTAACATCCGTGCACACGTGTACTGTTTACTGTAACACTGACCACGTAAAAATGTTATTTTGGGTTTCTTTGCATGCATGTACTGTTTATTATAACACATGTGCATGTGTAAAGCAAAAGTAAGTCTCCATTAGAGAGGTTAAGGATCAATTTTCTCTCTCTTTTGTGTCTTGTGCATCATTGGACAGCATGCTTCCCCCTCCCCCTTAACACAAACACTAGTGATGGGAAGTTTGAATCATTTTAGTGACTTGGTTCTTTGAATCTCATTCATCTATATCTATTTTTTGAGTCATTTAGTTCATTTTGTTCTTTTGATCAGAAATAAAATAAAATGTTACTTTTTCAATAAACATACCCCCAACATGTCTACATGCACAGATTTTGGCTATAGTTCCAGTAATGAAAATATTACAATGCAGCTAAGGTCATATTATAAACAGAACGAGCAGCTCACCATCATATCTTCTGAACTGAATCGTTTTTTTTAATCTAATGCACTTCATAGCGTCTATGGGAGTCACGTGACAAAAAAAAAACAAACAAAAAAAAACGAACGACTCGGACTAGATAGACTAATTTGATTTTCCATTATTTCTTATGGGAAAATTAGCTTCCGGAACGAATTGTGCCCTCAATCCAAGTTTCCACTGTACTGACATTTTAAACTCATCACAAAATGTCAAAACGTAATTGGGCCGAAACCGTTTTCTAAATTGTGACGCAAGTTTTTTGTAAAAATGTTTGCAGAAGAATTATAATAATTCCCATTGACTATAATGCATTGTTTCAGCTTCTCTTGAATTTAATAGAAACCATACTGTTTAAAAGCTTTGACTCTTGAATTCAGACTTGACACAAAGGTAATCATCTCTAGCCATAGAGCAAGTCCAGTGTACTTCATTAAACACCTTTTTCAATTTAATAATAACGATGGCATACGAGTGTACACACTACATTTAGTATGTACAGAGCACACTGATGTGGTAAATGATCTTTCCATGAGTAATACAACAAGCCATTGCATCAAAATATCCACAACAACTTTCTTTTTGCTTTTAATTCAAAGTACACAGGAGGTGGAGGCTGAACTTAAACAGGGCATCCGCTATCCGCTTTAAAAAAAAAAAGAAGGAAAAAAGCTTGTTCCACAATTAAATGATTTCGCACAGACTCTGTCTGTACACACAACAGCATGCATGGCATCTGGATTTGTGAGCGAAAAATACAAAGCACAAAAAGAAACTAAAAACAAACAAAATCGAAATAAAATAAGAATAAAAAGGACTACCAGTCAATTGCAACACTAACCATTATAAATATGGAATTACAAGTTTAAAACCATCTAAAGGAAAACCATAGTGGTTTAGTATGGTCTCTCCCGCCGCTCCTGGCGATGATCTCCCCTGAGAAAGAGAGAATAACAGAATTACACGACTATAATCTAGTGAATGGACAGACCATACCCAATTACATATAAAAAAAATATCTAAAACAAAAGTCTGTCGTACTTCGAGTTTACTCTGCTAATTTCTCAGTAATCATGTGAGCACTGTTACTAAAACATTTCCTTCCAACTCACTTCAAGTCCATCTTCCCTGGTGGTCCCATTCCCCGACCCCTTCCACGCATGTCATCCATGGGAGGTCCACCCCTGCCCCTTCCGCCAAATCCCCCCCTGTCCATGCCCCTACCACCGCGGAATCCGCCACCGCGGTCTCCACCTCTGCCTCCTCGGAATCCTCCTGGACCTCCGGGGCCCCCTGGTGCACCCCTGTCCATGCCACGGCCCCCACGCATGCCTCCAGGACCACCACGACCACGGTCAGCACCTGAAAACGGCAAGCAAGTCTTACATCTCATCTTCAGTCTTGGAGGCATGTTTAAAACTTCTCCTTTATTACATTTTAACAAGTCAAGGAAACAAAGGCCGTTACCTGGAGGGAAAGGAGGTGGACCGAAACCTTCAGGCTTGGGTGCCTTACACTGGTTACACTCCATCCTCCAAGCAAAATTCTGGTTTCCACATCCACTGCAACACAGGGCAGGAAATAATAAACATGGGTGCTGGAGCGTGAAAGACGCTGCTTAAGAACGCTGTGTAGTGAAGATTTCATGAAGAGGAAGTCTTACGCATTAGGACACTGCCAGTCTCCAGCGCGCTGCTGCATGTTTCCACCGGTTGGTGCCCCTCGGCCCATTCCTCTGGGTCCACCTCGGGGCATGAAGCCGCCTCGATCTCCACCACGGCCCATTCCACCGCGACCCATCATCCCTACAGTCACAAAGACGGGCAGACTCGTTCACCTATTTGTCATTTGATGTGCCATAAAGCCGGAGTTGCGGCACCAACTCAACAAATTTGCCTGTGAGGCAGATTTCATTAAATACGTCCTGTCTGAATGACTCACCTCCTCTTCCCATCATGCCTCCGCGATCTCCCCTCATTAGCATGCCGCCCCTCATCATCATGGGCTTCCGCCGTGCCATCGACACCTTTAGCTTCTTGCCCTGGAAGTCCTTACCTGAGGAGAATAAAAGAAAACCATTACATTTAACTACTTGTAACAAACATATTGACAAAGAGTTTTAACAATAAAGAAGTTCAAAAGAATTAAAACTCTAGCAATAGATGACCTCCTGGGCACATTAGTGTCACTGGCATATAAATAAAAATGTAATGACCAGTATGGGATATTAGTATTAGACAGTAATATTATGGGATAAGAAGGACCAGTGACCATGCGATACACCATCACGATACCCGATATCACGATAGGCGTAGATTTGATTAAAACTGATTCTGAATATCACAATTTTATATTCTGATGTTACATTTTTAAATTAAAAAAGAAAAAAAAAAGTTTAATGCTTAATTTTATTAAGCCAATTATTTATGGCATTAAGTTTTCTTATGCTTCTTAAAAACCAATAAACCAGTTAAACAATACAAATTAAACTTTAAATACTAAAAGAGTTTAACTATTAACTTCAAATTATATTGAGCAAAATTTGCTAGGCAGCATGCATCAGTCATCCACTTCCACTATTATTTCTAAACAAACTCTGCAAATAATTCACTAAATTATAAATACTATACAGAATTACAGTGTATAAATATTTCTGATCGTACCTTCTGTAGGATTATAAAGAAACGGGAACATGCATACATTTACACACATACAGTATAATTTAGTTTTTTCTAATTCTATTTTGGAGGAACCGTGATTCAACAATTGCCCCGCCCCCAAAAATGTGGTGACACTCTGCTTTGCATTGATCTGCAGTTACATCACTGATAATTTTCCTAGAACTTTTCAGCTTTTATTCCTTACAAATCTGGCCATTTACAGGTCAGTTTCAACATAAATCTAAAAGTGGGCAATGATGGCTCCACCCTTCCTTCTACATTTCAGACGCCATCTATAACACTAGTTGTGTTAAATGGACTTACTCAGCTTCCCAGGGTGAACCACAATCCTCCCTACGCTCCAGTATTCCCGAGCAATTGTCATTTGAAAAGGATGTTAATTCAGTTAAAATATTTCTGTTTCATTAGAGCTTGTGAGCGAACAGGTTTACATTGAGCATTCATGAGTTGGAACTATAATCAATGACACACACCATCGAACCACTCCACTGCAGCCTTGGCGGCTGGCGGATCCTCGTAGGACAGTGTTGCGTCTCCCTTCGGTTTGCCCGAGTCTTTGTCTGTATAGATGTTTATAGCAGGAAGGCCAGTGCGTTTATTAATCTGGAGGAGAAGACACACAACATGTCAAACTAGTCAATAATGCCTTTTATAAACACATTGTCCAAGTATTAATCATTGTTTCTATTTCCTATTCTCTATTTATCTTCATTAAAAAATTTGCCTAAACTGATGAGGTTCAGGTGAGTACGTAGCTGGCCTTTATACTCATTTCCATTTAAACATGTTTAATATAAGTAACACTGCTCACTCACCCTGATTATGCCACTCTGCTTGAAGAACTCAGCTACTTCGTCCATGGTTGCATTTTCTGTCAGGCCGGTGATGTAAATAGTGCTGTTCTCAGAGTCATCCTGCTCCTCTGGGCGACCTAACAAATGCATATATATATATATATATATATTTTTTTTTTAGGTTGGACCCATTAAAGAGCTTAAAAATAAATAAATAAATAAATGAATTGCAAAGCCCATATGAATGGCTGCACTTACCCATGTCGCCATCTGGTCCTGATATTTAAGATGACAGAAAAAAGAAGAAAGAAAAAGAGCAATTAGTCTACACGCTTCAACTTCTGAGGATTGACATGGTAAAGACTCCAGGTAAAGATTTCCCAGGCACACTTGCTCTTTTGAGCATTCAAAAATAAAACCGAGAGAAGCAAGGTAACCACTGTGCTTCAATATTGTGGGGGAAATTATTTTAATGGAACTATTCAAATTAATCTGTACACCTGAACCTATCTGTTTCTGCAAGTGTGCCATGAATAGCAAAAACCTGCCAAACCACAAACTGGACTTTGTACCTTAATTTCATAGAAAATGCAGTAAACCCTGACATTGTGTGAATCAGTTACTATTAAACCCTAAAAATGTGAAGGAAAGTAAAAAACTCTGAAAGAGTCCATAATTTTTAAACCCATATTTGTGTTATTAAACTGAACCAACCCCATTGTCAACCAATACATAATCGTTCATAAGAACTCTTAAAGCCGGCAGACTTGTGTCTTTGCATGGCAAGGCAAAAAAAAAAAAAAAAAAGACAATATTTCCCCTTTGTAATATCAAATCCATTAGAAAAATCGTGGAACAAAAGCAAGTTTGTGTATGCTCTGGTAATTCACGTTTAAACTTACCACCAGGCTTAATGAAGCCACCTCTGTCTCCAGTGATGCTGGGGGAATAAGCGGAGATATGAAGGCGATTTTCCCTTTAAACAGCCACTTCAGTACCACAAAATGAGGGGGGTTACGAGGGAGAGTGGACACGTCTGGCTATACACACCCCCAACAATTGCGCTCTAAACAACCCCCAGACTAGTTACAACACTTGTTTTAATTAACAATTGTTTTAGGGGGGGAAAAGAGGGTGATCAAAAAGTGTAAAAGTACTTTACATGGTCGTGGCTGAACAATGGTTAAATAACACAGGGAGGTTTTCTTTACGACCATAGATGCGAATCTTTTTCTTTTAAATATACAATATATGAAAAGAGTTAATTGTTTCAGATGCAGCCCAGCAGCTGGGTAACTGTATGAGCAAAAACAAAATTCATTTTAAGAATAAAAATAAAAACATAAAAGAAGATCCTGTGAATAAAATATAGAGGTGGGCGATGCAACATCCTGATCAGGACCGAGACCACTGATAAAACTTTACATTTAAATATTTTTGAATATCATAGTAAACACTTCACACACGTGGTCAAAGATGAAATCAAGCTTATGGGAAAAGGGGGGGGGGGGGGGGGGGGGGGTCTTAATTGGCCAATTTAAGCCTTAATAGGAGAGTTGTCAGGATTTAAGAAAAGCTTTTAAATGGAAACAAAGGGCTTCAATACAAGATAAAGTAAAAAGTTATTTTACATCACTTGTGTTCCCTTTTACATCAAAACCAATACTGTAGTTGAGCATGCATGCATACTGGTAAAAGCAACCTTAAACAGCACCAAACCAATGGAAATTGGTTTCCATTGTTTGCGCATACATAAAAAAATAATTAATGCTTTTTACCTTCTTGGACTTGCTGGGGTTAAAAAAATAAATAAAAATGAATTTTTTTCCTAATGTGACCTCATAAGAAAAGCCCCTCCCCCAGTGTGTTCCTCAGCCCTGCAGTTCTCATGAGGGGTGTGGCTCAGCAGGAGCTCATTTACATAAATAGAGCAAAGGGCAATAGAGTGAAACAGGGAGTCTGAGGTATAAAAAGGCACCAAAACACTTTAAGCCTCAAATTGTTAAAGCAGTAAAATATGGGACCTTCAAATATTCTGATCAGTAGGATAAGCCTCATTAGGCAACGCTTAATTGTTTGTCACATCACCCAACACAATCACGAAAAACAATTCTTATCTCTGACTGCATCTGAAACAATCTGCTTACACAAAGCTGGTACATGCACTTTTCAAATACATAAAATGATTCATTTAAACTAAAAATGTACACCAGTCGTTTCCTTTAAAATTATCGTTACAGATTATACAAAGTAAAATAAAATGCTATCAAGCAAACAAATACAGCATTACAGTTTTTTTGGTTAATAAACACAAAAGACTTTCTGTAATTCCCCCCGTGAGGGTTAAACCACACTCGATTCTCTCCGCTTTAAATGACGCCACCAACTCTATGTCCCCATTTGAAAAGGCTGCCGGGCCAGACTGAACTGAGTAGCGGTACTGTAAATGTATTGCTGTGTTAACATGGCTCTCACTTTGTTACCTGCAGCGTATAAATGTGACAAAGCATGTTAAAGCAGAATTGCTCATATTCATTCAAAAGAGACAAATGCAACAACCATATGAAAATTATTTGAAAAATATGCTCCCAGAACTCATTAAGGAAAAAAAAAAAAAAAAAAAGGAAAATGGATGCAGTGTATTGGGGCAAATTGTTGGCAGTAAAACAAACCTTACCTAAAAATAAAAAGCTCCTGACTAGGAGCAAGTCCTTTGCATTTTAATTTGTGTACAGATTAAACAGAAGGACAAATACGGATTCATGTTATTCATTTCCAGGGACTGCCCCCTTTTTAAAAACATACCCATTTGTAGTGCTTTAAACAAAACTGCTCCCTGAAGCAAACACTCTCTCTGTATTGAACACTTGTTCATTTATAAGTAGTGGTGTAACGGATCGTTCAGCACACATGGGAACCACAAATTAATCGAAAAGTTTAAACCACTACACAATAAACTTTACTACCACTGTGTGACATTCTGTTTAGGACCATTCCTGAGGGGGGGGGGCAAACCTTTTGCATGCATGCACACAATTTGGATTTGTTTCTCTAGCTCAAAGTATTTTATGCCCACACACAGACAACACACTCTACATGTCAGAGATTTTAGACTCCAGTCATGGAGGGCAAAGTGTCCAAGAAAGTTTGGTGATGGTTCTGCTCAAACACAGCTCATGTAATTATAATACTTTACTTTTTTTTATTTATTTATTTTTTTTATCATTTTGGTTGGGTTTAGTTCATGTTCAGTGTTGAAAACATTTTCACTCTGATTAAAAAACAAGCCAAATAACACCTGCACAAGAACTCGTGATGCAACCTAATTATTTATGAACATTTTCATAAATAGGTTTTACTAAAATTACCCTTTTACCAAGATAATTAAAGGTATCTCTGTTATTAGCAGTTAGACCTTCATGTGAATAGTGAATGAAAAAATAAATTAGGGGGCGGGGGAAAAAAAAAAAATGCCTCATATTGGACTTTAAACACTAAGAATTATATTCCAAGATATCTTTTTTTGACATCTCAAACGTTTTATTTATTTATTTATTTTTCCTGTTCTGAAAAATTATCCAAATTCTTGACCAGAAATGGGGGAAAAAAAGTGATATGATTCAGAGTTTTGTGATCCGTTGCACCCCTAGTATGTAGTAACACTTAAGTTAGGCTGGACCTTTTACAGACCTTAATAGTGAGATAGTGAGACGCATTATTTCCCCCAAGGTTTAAATATTCAATTATTGAATTTATTAAAAGGCAGGATACTCATTACCGTTTTATTTTATATGAAGTGACACAATTTAGCAACCCAGAAAGAAACCAGGAGATGCAACAAGATTTGAAACACTGCATTCACTTTCAAAATTCAAAATACCACCTGTTCATCACTGGATTATCAGCAAACCCTTTGAAAAAGAAACCACAGAAAACCCTTCGGAAACAACTGAGAGCTTCTTTTTTGATAAACATTGGCAAGACCATTTTTACACCCTTAATCTGGAGGGGAATAAAAAAAAGATACATAAGTTGCTTTTGTTAAAAACAGACTAAATGAAAATGCTTAACTTAACTGTTTCTGAAATCGTTAATGGTTTCTAAAATGTAAGTTTATATAAGAAATGCGATTCCATTTTGTAGACATGTATAGAAAAACAGAAAACCTCAGCAATTTAAAGCTTTACTTGAACCATTTCTGTATCTAATGCAATGGTGGTCAATAGCAGAATGTTTTTAAATACACAGAAACTAGTACCATGATCTATAATATAATAAGATACATTAAATGCCTCAACGTTATAACCAAGAACGTAGTAAAAAAGAAAGTTCAGTAAAGACCAATTATTAACTCGGGCTTTATGTGGCAAACCAAAGCCAGATATATTTAGGTTTCTGTTCAGAAACAGAAATTAACTTATTGATGAAACACTGATATGAAATATTTTCCCCAAAAATAACAGTTCCAAAACCTCTTACCTTCGGCCATGTAGCTAAGGGCTGGGAGCTATTCGAATCAGATATATTTTCCATAACTAACTTAATTTGGATAAAGATATGACGCTTGCCAATTTCTGCTGTTCCACAATCAATACAAAGAGAGTTAAAATGAAGAAGGTGCTGACAGCAACACTTCTAACAATCTGATTTTTTCCCCCACATCCGACGTTCTTGGAAAACCTGTTGGGGTATTTAGAGTAGCCCTCAGCCCCTTTATGGCCGTTCACAGCTCCTGTATAAGGGAATGAAGGTGACTGTGGTACACATGCGAACACACACACTTACCCCATGCCTCCACGGTTCATTCCCCCACGCATTCCTCCTCTCATCATGCCCCGATCGAACCCCCCTCTGCCACGCCCGCGGTTGTCCCCCCCTCCCATTCCACCGCCATAACCACCGGACTCGGAGTAACTGCCGTTCTGGTGGTCCTGCCTGTAATTACCTGGAAAACAAAAACAAATAAAAAAAGATCACATCAATAACAAGGATTAACATTAGGATTTGTGGCTGCAGCAGATTTACGCTGAAACCACTTCCATGTTTGCCCACCCTACCATACTGACTAGGTGGTTTGTAGTCGTTTTGCCCATAAGCACCTCCACTGCTGCCCTGCTGGCCATACTGACTGGCAGGAGGCTGGCCATAGGACCCAGAAGGTGGCGGATAGCTGGAAGGCGGAGGCTGCTGTGGGGGCGGAGCTTGCTGCTGGTATCCACCCTGCTGGCTGTAGGAGCTCTGCTGCCCGTAGCCGCCCTGCTGGCTCTGATAGCCGCTCTGCTGCTGCTGGGAATACGAGCTCTGTTCATATCCCGGAGTCTGCTGACCACTAGAGCTGTAACTGACACAGAATAAAGAGATGTAGTTAAAATTATTCAAGACACGATGCTTGCTTATTGCAGATATGGCCTCCGATAATGGTTTTATTTTATTAAAAGCAGGAAAAAAACCTATCATTACAAATTTCCTTGAGTATTCGTATGGAACAATGGCTATAAACACTCTAAGCTTCGTGCCGGAGAGAGCCACACTGCTAATTAGGAACAGAACGTGGTTATAAACAGCTGCAGTACCTGGGAGGAGCTGAAGAGGCGGCGGCCTGAGATCCGTACCCGGTGTACGCTGGCTGCGCTCCGTATGCGGCCTGGCTGCCGTACGAGGCCTGATTAGTGCTGGAGGAGGCCGAGGACGCATCATAACCGCTGCCTCCGTAACCCTGGACAGGCTGAGAATAGCCCTGAGGGGCTGCTGGAGTAGTGTTATAGCCACCTGCAGACAGGAGAACGTTTAATATTAAAATATACTTTAAGTTTGATCTAGAACAAAAGTTTAATTAAAAAGAGTTAAATGAGCATTTAAAAAAAAAAAAAAAAAAAAAAAAAAAAAAAAAAACCTCACCACTGGCGGGTGGTTGCTGTCCATATGAAGAGCCATAAGCCTGCTGGCTGTACCCTCCAGAGGAGCTGCTGCTCTGCGAGTAAGCTGAATCGGCAGGCTGGGTATAGGAGCCATAGCTCTGCTGTTGACCATAAGACTGCTAAACACACGAAGCAATAAAGGCGAGGACAAACTTTAGCAAGAAGGATATTGCAGAGGTGGAAAAAACTACTTCATGAAAAAATAAAACGGATGGAAAGGAATATAAAAAATTTATTACAAATGATTAAAAGAAACCTGATCATGAACTATGAAACAGTATTAATCACATTTTTGAAATAGGGACAATATCAATGTCCAGTTTCAATACTATATTACCCAAAACTTAAAAGCAAAATTCAACTCAGACATCAATGTAACAGCAAAATACTGTATGAACCTATACCATATTGTTTTTGGGATTAGACCAACATTTTCTTTTCTTTTTTTTTTTTTTTACATTTACTTTAAGAACATGACCCATACCTCTATTAAAAATGTATATATTATTATACAGTGGTACCTTGGCATAGAAAGAAGAATAAGGTTTAATGTCCATTTTATATTTCACTTCATTTACATGTCTTTTCTAAATGTTTTGAATGTTTTTATATGCAAAAATATTAGTTGTAAATTGAAACTATTTCTGTTTTGGGTGACTGGAACAGATACGCTTTTTAAAAAGTAAATTTCTCACCTCTTTTCAGTGTATTTATTTTTTTTGCTTAAATATAATTTATGACAAGGGTCACCCCATATCTGTTTGGTTAAACACTTTCCTGACTGAAGAACTGTCTAGTTTAGTCCATCAAGAAAATGAGTGTGAAATTTACTTCCAAACCCAAGGTCTCTGAAAGTGTGCAGGCCCTTAAACTGAGCCCCCTCAAAAAAAAAAAAAAAAAAAAAAAAAACATTGAGACTGTTGTATCTGATCAAATCCAACGCACAGTCTCCCAAAGGCAGTGTGTTTGTTTCCTTTCACATCATACAAGGAAGAGACAGCACTTTGAGTAAACAGCAGTGATTTACCTGGGTACCTTGCTGATAAGCCTGAGCAGGCTGGGCAGCATAAGAGCCATACCTGAACAAACACACACACACATTAACAAAACGACTGCACAGGAAAATCAAAAGTAGGTGGCATTTAGCAGCACTGCCACAGCAGCATTTTAGGCTTAGAGAGTACACAATGAAGCGGTAATATATTGAAGAAAGCAATATGATCTACAAAACAGAAAAAAAGTGGGGGAAATTCTTACCCTTGCTGGCCTCCAGCCTGGCCGTAACTGTTATAATCTGCAGCAACCAAAAACACTCATGTTAGTCTTTGTAAAGGAAAAAAAATCCACTTTTGAGATATCCAACACTTAATTTTTTTTCTGAATCTTTTAAAACATTCCATGTTCCACAATTTGAGTCCTCCCCCAAGTGTCAACAAATAAACCATCACAAGTTAAAATAAATGCATTCATAAAAAAAAAGATCATGTTCTCAAGGAATTATGAATTATAAAGTGCAAGACCTCCTGAATTTTTATTAAAATTTTCTTTCATTACACAGAGAAAAAACCTAACAATCAAGACCGAGCTTCCACTCTACACTTTCTTCTAAAGGAGCTCTTAATTTTGGATTCATCTTACCAAATGTTTTGACCTTCTAAAGTTTGTGTATACATGAAACAAAACATAATTTGACATTAAAGTATATATGCAAAAGCAGAAGTTATTATTTAACTACTTCAAAAATGTGTGTATGGCTTTGCAAATTTATGCAACGTGCAAAAAAGTTTCATGATTGCCAGATTACAAATCGCTGTACTGTGTGACTTCTCTGTTGTTTAAGAGGCCTTTGGTGCCACTTTCAGGTCGTTTTCACATTATATTACCCGCTCTCTATTCAAGTACCCTTGGTTAGTTAAACCCAAGAGAAGAAGATATGAGATCACCATATTTTTTGATATTTCGGAAAAAATATGATGAGCAATGGTCTCGTGCGCAAACCTTTTTTTGGGGGGCTCTCGAGCCCACTTTATCAGCTATGGCTGTGTAGGTCAGAGGATGACATTGGTGCATCAAAACAGCGATCTACCCATGTTCAGGTACGATTATCTCCTGCATCTGATTCGATCCGTGCCCGAGTACAACGTAACCTGTCCGAGACCACATCTTCAAGCAGACAGTTCTCGAGCATGGAACGATTGTGGTCTCACTAGGGCTGAAACGATTCCTCGAGTAACTCGATTACAAAAAAATGATTGAGACAAAACCTTCTGCCTCGAAGCTTCTATTAATTAATTTTAAAAGCTTCGTTATGTTTTTGCGCAATTATTTGTTTGGCGTGACACAGCGCGCTTCAGGATGCAAGCCGCCAGTAAACACAGACGAAGAAGAAGCGCTCACGTCACCAACAAAGCGGAAGGGGACGCAAACAGTTAGCTGTGTATTGATTTGAGGGAGCGTTCTGTTGCGGGCTGCAAAATGGAAGGGAGCGATAAAAATATATTAAAATTTATTTAAAAATGTGCCTTAGTTTTTTTTTTATACTTAGGCATTTGAAAAATTTTTTTTTTTAGTTTTTGCATCTTAGAAAATGCTTTAAAATAAGAATGTATGGCACTGTAATGCACTTAATTAAGCTCGGTCAACTTTAAGCCATTCCTTGTATTGTGAATAATGACTGTTTATTTTTGATAAAATGCTGTATGCATTAATAAAAAAAAAAAGAGATTTTTCTAAAAAGAAAACCAAAACCAATTAATTGAATTGTTTCTGTTATATATTTTACATTGCTGTTTAATTAAGCAAAAGTGCATTTTATCAGATTACTCGATTACATTTTTGGTAGAATATTCGATTACTAAAATTTTCGATAGCTACAAAACGAAGCAGACTTTAGGTTTAAGTGTTCTCGCCCTAATGCCAAAGTGCCCTTAGTGTCTTCTGTAGTTTTTGTTTGTAATACTTTACTTTTTACTCAATGCGCCGTGGTGAGATGACTAACTAGGCATTCAGATAAAATGTATTTACTCCCCCCTTATTTAAGGGAAATACTTATTTATTCGCTCGGTCATTTATTTATTTATTTGGTGTGTGTAAGTCGATCAGTCCTCGTTTGAATGATCCTGAAACACAAAGGCGACTCCGGCTGGTCAAGATGGCGGCCGCGGTAACGCCAGTGCTGAGATACACATCGTAAACCGCTCATCTTTACAGGTTACACCAAGTCACAGTGTCTGTACATCACATACAACTGAATGATCAACATTTTCCGCTACATTAAATCTCACTCTCTGTATTTTATAAACACTTCATGCCATTTCAAAGCCATTGAGACACAATCCACCGCCTGTTGAACCACGTGACCGGTTAATCTGGTCAAAGCTAACCGGCTTATCCGGCTAACAATACGCTCATCCCAGTTATTCGACCATTGTCTCCAGAATACAACTAGCTGACTCTTAATGTAAGAAAAAAAAGCTTAAATAGATATTTAAAGCGACAAATTTATTTCTCTCCAGCTATTATTCTCTGCTTTACGACGCAACCGGCCCGATATTACAAAGGCTCAGGCCCAAATACCGAAATACAGCGCCCTACCTAGGGCGCTAACACGATTGTTTTAGGTTCTACATAGGGCAATAGTGTAAAATAAATCCGTGCTATTTGGGACGCAACCAACCGCAACCCGCTTTGCTTAGCTAATCTACCAAGCAAAGAAAAAAAAAAACGGTTATGCAAACAAATATAAACGAAACCCATATCACCAAAATTTCTATTAAAAAAAAATCCCTAACGTTATATTTAATTCCAACAAACAGTGAAAACAAGCCACTTAAAATAAATTAATTAATTAATAAAATAAAAAATGTAAAAATTTTGAATTACCTGGTGCGGACGCCATTTCGTGCGACTTGCGTTCGTCTCGCTCCCAAACCCAGTGCGCATGCGTGAAAATGGCGATCGGACGCTTCCATTTCCGAGCAGAACAATATCAGGAAAATCCGTTTAAGATACAGCCTTTTAATTTAAAAAATCCTTCACATTACCTCATTTAAATCTAAAACGAATCGTTTAAAATGTACACATAATACGATTTTTTACATTACTTACGCTGAAGTTATTTAATGAATATGTAGCATCTTATCTTAAAAATATCGAATGGATCCGTCCGTTGTGACGTCAAAGGTATCCAGGCTACTGCACTTAAAACGCATACTAGGATACTAAATAGCACGCCACGAGAGGACGACACTATAATGACAATATGGCTCTCTCATATACTATTTAGGATTCAAGTGTGAGACCTATTTGGCGGGAATAAAGGAACACATCTGTTCCAATTAGATTTAGTCCTGCTTCACAGAAAGTCATGTTCCCTGTTAATGTCTATATTTATATTTTTAATTATTTAATAATAATAATTTAATAATTATTGCGACATATTTAAGCTATATGTAAGCATTTTTAAGTATTTAGCATAGTAATAGACATACACATAATACACTATTTGTCATATACTGTAGTATTGAGAATTAATTTGCGTTATTATAAGTGATCCTATTCCTATAAATACCGATCAGTCATAACATTACCTAATTACCTAATATTGAGTAGGTCCCCATTTGCCACCAAAACAGTGGTGTGTTCTGACACCCTTTTATCACAACTAGCATTAACCTTTCCTCCCAATTTGATCTAGCGCTTCTATTGGATTGGACTGCACGGGCCAACCTTTGGTCCCCATGTGCTTCGGTCCCCCTTGGCCACCTATGACCGTGTCACCAGTTCACCGGTGTCCTTGTTTGGATTACTTTTGGTAGGTCCTGACCACTGCAGACTAGGAACGTTCCACAAGAGCTGCATAGTTTCGAGGTTGCTCTGACCAAGTTGGCTAGGTCCCTGTCACAGTAGCTACAGTTTAAAAATTTCGTCTGGAAGTGGGTGGGATATGTTAGGCAGCAAGTGAAAATTTTTTCCCTGAAATCGATGTGTTGGAATCTGTAAAAAATGGGCAAGCATAAGGATTTAAGTGACTTTTAAAAGGTCATTGCTGAATGGGCTGGCTGTTCACAGAACATTATGTCGAAGCATACATATACATGAAAAGTTAGATCGGAAAAGTGTGGTAGGAAAAGTTACATAAACAACAGTGGAGGCTGAAGTGAGCCTGGAGTCAGTGGGTCAAGAGCCAGCATGTACTGTATGGACGTGGTCTGTAAATGGGCTACAACTGTAGTATTCCTGGTATCAAACCACTCGAACTAGAGACAACATCAGAAGCATTGAAAAGAAATGGACCGCTGCCCAGTGGTCTAACGTCCATCTTTTTTTCAGCTGAAAATAAATTCTACATTTTATTTGGAAATCAAGGTCCCAAAGTCTGGAAGAAGAATAGAGAAGCACAGGATCCAAGTTGCTTGAAGTCCAGTGTGAAGTCGTAGTCAGTGATAATTTTGGGTGCCATGTCATCTGCTGGTGTTGGTCCACTAAAGTCCAACGTCAACCCAGCCATCCACCAGGAGATTGTAGAGCACTTCATGCTTCTGTCTGCTGACAAGCTTAATGGAAATTTCCTTTTCCAGCACATGTCTTCAGTGCGAAACTACCACTAGTTGGTTTGCTGACCATGATATTACTGTGCTTAATTGGCCAGCCAACCCACCTGACCTGAACCCCTTAGAGAATCTATGGGCTATTGTCAAGAGGAAGATGGGAAATACAGACAAGCTGAAGGCTGCCATCAAAGAAACCTGGTCTTTAATAATGCCTCAGTAGTGCAACAGGCCGATCGCCTCCATGCCACATTTATGCAGTAATTATGCTATAGAAGGCCGACAAAGCATTGAGTGCATAAATGAACATAATTTTGAGAGGTCGGACATTCGTGTATTGTAAAAAAAAATTTTGATTGACTTTAGGAAATATTCTAATATTTTGGGAAACTTGATTATAATCATTGAAACTAAAACAACAAAAAGACTTTAAATATTTTACTTTAAATGTAATGAATCTAGAATATATGAGACTTTCACTTTTTTAAGTAAAAAAAAAAAGGTTTTCCACAATAATCAAAAGTTTTTGAGATACACTTTTTTTTTTTAGATAAAGTTTTTGAGATACACTATATATACGGTACACATAGTTGTCTGATTTAGAAAGCAGCATTTACCAGTTCTACAATGGTTTAAAGACAGAAACACTACTGCATACTTTGGTGTGAGAAATTTACCCAGTCATTAGGAATGTTTCTTTTTTGGGGGGGAAATTATGCTTTAATAGTGTACTCAATGAATGAAAAGTTTACTGGATGCATGAATGACATATGAACATATTTATTTTCCTGTCAAAAGTAACTGTACAAAAAAAAAAATCAACTGATTTGTAAATCTGCAAGTGTGGTTAGCAAAAATTTAGTAATAGCAGTCCTCATGTTTAGTTTATAAACTATAATTTCCATGTTGTACTCATTTGGCATTGGATCGATGGAGCACTACTTTAAACAGGAAGTGAACTCCATACACTGCTGATGCTGTATGATTTTTTCTACTTACAAAATATTTTGGTGTACTGTATGTGTGTTGAAAATTATTCACAGCTAACCGTCATATTCTCAGTACATATAAAACTGTCTATTGCAAAATACTTGATGGCA
Source organism: Clarias fuscus (assembly GCA_030347435.1). NCBI lineage: Eukaryota > Metazoa > Chordata > Actinopteri > Siluriformes > Clariidae > Clarias > Clarias fuscus. The sequence goes on from CM059223.1 coordinate 25,335,714, forward strand.
CTTTTAACCTCTGATATGACAGAACTGTGTAAAGGTGATGAATCCAAGGTTACTGTGTAAAGAGGAACAGAACAGACTGAGGGCTCAGATGGAACCAGCGTTGATACACGGCTGATATGGCAAGATGAATAGAAGATGGACTTGTGTCGGATTTAAAAAGTGTGAGGGAGTCATGATGAAGCATCCGGGTTTCCTCTTCCCTCAGGCCGAGCTGAGGTCTTTGAGCGACAGAACGGCAGGATGAATGAGGTGTTCCTGTCACAGTAATCCATCCTGCTCGAAGACTGAGGGGAGGAGGGAAAAGTCAAAGGGAGCGAATTTGATGCCTGTACCACTGTAAAATTTATTCTGGAACTCCACCCTGCAGAGAGAGAGAGATAAATATAATAATCAATAAGTCAGACACTCTCAAAAGATTGAGATTGAGAAATAGAAAGAATATGAATATGAGAAAGAGAGAGGAGGAAAGAAAGTAAAAGAGAGGATGAGAGAAAAAGTAAACAGGAATAAAATTAGACTCAAATTGAGCAAGAGATATATAAAATCAATGAGAAAAAAATCAGGCAGAAAGAAGGAAAGACAGCAGGACAAAGTCAGAGAGTATGAATGAGAAAGAGAGAGAGAATGATGTGATCTGAATATAATAATTGGTGAGTCAGACATCAGACACAAAAGACAAAGATGGAGAGATGGGGAGACAGAGAGTTGTGTGTGTGTGTGTGTATATATATATATATATATATATAAAGTGGAACCTTGGATTATGAGCATAATTTGTTCCGGAAGTGGGCTCGTATTCCAAAACAGTCATAAACCAAATCAAATTTTCCCATAAGAAATAATGAAAACTCAAATTATTCGTTTCACAGCCCAAAAAAATAAATACATAAAAATAATTGATACAATATATAAAGTAAAAATACTGAGTGGTAGTGGGAGCCCCCTAGTGACGGGGAGGAATTGGACACAACTAAATTAGGGAGAAAATCGGGGAAAAGTCCCAAAAAAACTAAACAAAAAAAAAGATAACCGTTTCCGTTTGTGCGGGCAGGCGCCGGGTATTTGTGTGTGTGTGTGTGTGTGTGTGTGTGTGGAATTAGCCCCTTCCCTCGCCTCGTCTTACACAGTAAAACTCCTCCTCCCTCCCCCCACCTCGTTTTTTAAGTTTCAAAACAAACACACACACACAACGGAAGCACTGTTTTAACGAGGGAAAAAAGAAATCTGTCTAATGACACTCACTGCTGTAAAGTAAAAAAAAATAAGAAAACAAATGAACCAGCACCTTACCTTTGAAAAGAATCACGACAGAGCTGAGTTTTCTGTGTGAAGAAAGCGTGTCTGCATGTGCGTGTGTGAAGCCGAGAGAGAGTGTGTGTGTGTGTGTGTGTGTGTGTGACGGTGTCGCACACATATGAGACACGATGAAACGGAGAGCGAGACGCTGATTATACCAGTAAGAGACGAGCACCCAGGGGAGCAGGGGAGACGATTACCCACAATTCCGCAGGGCAAGAGAGAGAAAAATCATTGGCTCAGTTGTGATCACTTGCCGCTCGGTGTCAAAATAAGAGTCGCATGCGTGATACATGATACTCGGCGCTCGTAAAATAATACTTGCTCGGTTTCCAATTCAAAATGTATTAAAAATCTTTGCTCGGTTTGCGGAACACTCGTGAACCACGTTACTCGCAATGCGAGGTTTCACTGTATTTAAAATGATAAAGGGTAGAGAGAGAATGAGAGAGAGAGAGAGACACACAGACACAAAGATACACAGACAGACAGGGTATAGAGAAGAGAGAAAGACAAAGAAAGAAAGCAATTCAATGAAAGAAAAAGAGGCACTGAAAAAGAGTTAGAGACAGAAAAAGAAAGAGGAAAGAGAGAGAAAGACAAAATGGAAGTTAGAGAAAGAGAATGGAAAGAGAGAGAAAGAGTGAGAGAAAGAAAAAACAAAATATTCAAAGAAAGAAAGAGATAAAGCATGACAGAGAGAGGTGGAAAGGGAGAAAGAGATTAAATGATAGAAAGAAAAAGAGGAAGGGACAGATAGTTAAAGAGAGGATATGAGAAATAAATTGAGCAAGAGAGATTAAAAAACAAAGGATGAAAGAAAAACAAAGTATTAGAAGAGAGACAGAGAGAGAGAGGGAGAGAGACAGAGAGAGAGAGAGAGACAGAGAGCGACAGAGAGAGAGAGAGAGAGAGAGAGAGAGGGAGAGAGCGACAGAGAGAGAGAGACAGAGGGAGAGACAGAGAGAGAGAGAGAGAGAGAGGGAGAGAGACACAGAGAGAGAGAGGGAGAGAGCGACAGAGAGAGAGAGACAGAGGGAGAGACAGAGAGAGAGAGAGAGAGAGAGGGAGAGAGACACAGAGAGAGAGAGGGAGAGAGACACAGAGAGAGAGAGACAGAGGGAGAGACAGAGAGACTTTTGACTTTTAACGTTCCTTTATTTTACAAAAATATTTGTATCCACACATTTTTTTTTTTTCCCCCCAAAGACAAAAAGATCTGTCAATAAGATAAAAAATAGATAAGGTAAGAGGTTGCGTGAAAAAATGCAAATAAAATAAATAAATAAATAAGTTAATCAATTTAAAAAACTAATTAGATTATTTATTTATCTATTTAAGAATGGAGAGGTTGACTAGTTTTTTTGTAAGTGGAAGAGAGAAAAAAAAAAAAAGTAAATAGGTAGATAAACGTCAAAATAATAATAATAATAATAATAATAATAATAATAATAATAATGCAAGCTTACCAATAAGACTTTGAAATGAATTCAGCAAAACAGATCAATGAGAAAAGTTAAAACTAAAAAAAAAAAAAAAAAAAAGGTCAAGTGTGTACGGTGCTGAACTGGTGTACTATAGCAATATTTAAAAAATATGAATAAGTACAGTAATACACATACTATATAAAACCAGCACCTAAAAAGAGATAAAACACAGGTAAAAAAGAAAAGAGATAAAAGGGATTACACACTTGTCTTTAAAAATTGAGAATTAAAACCTCCCTGTCTCTGGAGCATAAAACGTCCCCATGTGCCCACATCTGGTCAAACTCAGGTAGTCTGTGGGTCATCTTTAGGAAGGCGAACTCAACTTTTAGTCTCGCTCTGACCAGTGCTGTCAGCATTCTCTCAGCATCGTGTGTGCCCCCACCCCCCTGCATTTAGTTTTTTCTTGTGAGCCAGATGGAGAGTTTTGCCTGGCCTATAATGTAATTTACTAGGATGACAGTTTTATCTTTTGGTTTATACTTTGGCCCGTGTACGTAAAGGTTTTCAGACCATGTCACTCCTAGCTCATTTGTCCAGCTTTTTAGCAGAGAGAACAGCCTTCCCAATCTTTTGCACTTTAAAAACAGGTGGTCTACCGTTTCCTCCCTCCCACAGAAGAGACACTCGGTGCTCCTAGCGGGGTCCATATGTGCCACGTGTCTGTTCGTGGCCACGGCCCCGTGTGCTATCCGCCACTGTAGATCGGCTGTGCGCTTTTCTATGGGCGGTTTGTACAGGGACCTCCAGCGTCCTCGTGGGGAAGAGCCTGGCGTCAGCCACTCTGACCATCGTGAGTCCCTTACTCCAGCCAAGGATCCTCTGTGCACGACCTTCACACACGTCCCGTACAGCGCTTTTTTTGAAGCGGCCTCGAACGTTGTTAAAACTGGTGTCTTGAAAGACAGTATGGCTCCTTCCTCTTGCTGTAGATCTTCAGCTGCCGGGCGTATAGATAAATGCAGGGGAGGCTGCTGATGCTCTCCAGGGCTTTGCCCCAAAGATTCTCTGAGTTGGGAGGGTAGTGCTGATATTACCTCTCCCAAGAATCTCTCCATTAGACGTTTTGATTTTAATCCAGTTTTTTTGCACAGTTCGCCTGCTGTCCTCCACGCCGTCCCATTTCTTAGATCCTTGATCTTAGTGATTGCCGCACTCTGGAAGCGATGTCGAACGAGAGTTGATGACAGCATTCTGGTGTTTATGAGCGGATTGTGAAATAGCGGCTCCTCGTCTGTACTTTGGAATGGTTGTGTTTCAGTCCTGCTCGTCTTTATTACTGATGACTATGCTTTAAGTACGGACTGATAAAACTGAGTTGTGGCTGATAAGTCCATTTCCTGGAGGTTAAGCACAAACAGGTGTGTATCATAGTTTAGTCCTTCTACCAGTTTTTATTTTGTAAATTTTGTGTCCCTAAAAACACCCCAAGGTACCTGAGGCCGATCTTGCCCCATTGGAGACCACCTGGTAAGATTGGGGGTCCTGCTTCTAAACTAAAAAACTCTCAAACTTTTCCCGGTTCACACGTGCTGAAGAGGCTCTCGCGTAAATGTTCAGGTTCCTAGTCAGAGCCCTAACATCATCTTGATTTTTAATAAAAACGGTTACATCGTCGGCATATGCTGACAGCAGAAGTCTCTCTTGTGACCCACTAACAGGAAAGCCCTGTAGTTCGGCTCTTAATTTGTGCAGTAGTGGTTCTATTGCAAGACTATAGAGTTGTCCAGACAGTGGGCACCCCTGTCTAATTCCCCGTTTCATTTTAAAAGGGCAACTAAGACCACCTCCAATCTTAAGTGTAAAAACCACTTCAGAGTATAAAAGTTTAATCCAGCATAAAAAGTTGTTTCCTATGCCAAAAGATTCAAGAGTCTGGAATAGATAATCATGGTCAACTCTATCAAAGGCTTTTTCTTGGTCTATCGATAAAAAAACCTAGTTCATTCCGTTTTGTTTTACAAAAGTCGATTAAGTCTCTCATTAGAAATAAATTGTCCGTTATGGTTCGGTGAGGTATGCAGTAGGTCTGGCTGTTATAAACCACTGAGTGCAGGCACTGTTTCAGTCTATTTGCGAGACACTTTGAAAGTATTTTGTAGTCACTGCATGCTGGAGCTCACTCCATCCTGCACCACTACACCACCGTCCTGCACCACTACTCCACCGTCCTGCACCACTACTCCACCATCCTGCACCACTGCACCACCGTCCTGCACCACTGCACCACCGTCCTGCACCACTACACCACCATCCAAGTCAAGTCAAGTCAAGGAGGCTTTTATTGTCATTGCAACCATATACAGTTAGTACACAGTGAAACGAAACAACGTTCCTCCAGGACCAAGGTGCTACATACATGCAACAACATAAATTTACAACATACATTTTACATTTTTAAGTTACTCTAAAAGAAGAACTATCAAATATCTATACAAAAAATACACAATCCTGCACCATTACACCACCTTCCTGCACCATTGCACCACCATCCTGCACCACTACACCACCATCCTGCACCACTACACCACCAGTCTGCTCCACACTGGAGCTCTCCCCATCCTGCACCACTGCCCTGACCCCACTAGGCCCCGCCTCCTCCCTGACCTGTGCTCTATGTGGGCAGCTTTTTGTGCCCGATGTCCCCACATTCGAAGCACCTCATGCTCCCAGTGCTGGCGTACAGCATGTATGACTTTCCCTCATGAGTTACTCTGAATGAGATGTCCAGAGTGGACTCAGTCAGGAACATGAGCACTGTACGCCTGAAGGAGACGACGTGCCTCAGCGCGGGGTTTTTACAGTTTAGAGACACCACTCTCATACTGCTCACTATTTTACCGAATCGACACAGTTCCCTCTCTATATCCTCATCGGGGATAAAAGGGGGAATGTTCGACACGGTGACCTTCACTGTTGTTGCACCCAGCGGAGTAACGGAATAAAGTTCTCCACTTACCTTTATTCCGTTTTCAATCAGCTGATGCACGAGCTCCCTCTCCTTAACGAACACCACCACGGCCTTGTTCATCCGCGACGCGGACACGATGCTCTCACACCCGATACACTCCCCAACGGCCAACAACACCTGCTCCACCGACACCACGGCGCTCACCTCACAGCGCACCCCGTGACGGAGTGAGAGAGGACGGGCTGCACCGCTCGGGTGAGCCGCCATCCCTGCAGCCCGCCACGAGATCAACAGCTCCACACACCAGCGGGATAAACTAATAATACCGTGTGCGCGGCTGTTTATAGATGTTTAATATAAGATTTTTTTGTGCTTTTTTGAAAAGAAAAAAAGCTCAAAAGTGTTAGAAAAAAAGTTTCCAAACAAGTTGGAAAACGCTCATCCGCTCTCACACCACCTCCCAGCATGCACCAGAGAGAGAGAGGGTAGAGAGAGATGGTAAGCAGCGAATTTTCTGTGGTAAAGCATTGTTAGCATGCAACATTAGCTGATGTTTTGGAATACTGTGTGTAAGATGAGCAATTAGCATTAGTTTTGGTTAGCAGTTGATGCTAAGTGTAATTCCAGTTTAGTTCAGTTGTACTGAGTTTTTCAAGGAATTTACTCGCACACACACACACACACACACACACACAAACTCACTCATTCCTTTGTTTACTTTGGCTCATGCTGCCTTTGGCTAGGTGTTTGCAAGCTAAATTAGTTATTAGCTAGCGAATCCTTGATATCCATATTTCCTGGTTGCCTAGCAACATTGTTCCCTATAATTATGGCTGTCAAGAATGTTGCTTTCATTCAATAAGAGATGTATAAGAGGCTGTATTAAAATGACTAGTCTACTTGGCACACCATAATTTTGTGTTGATGTGTGTGTGTGTGTGTGTGTGTGTGTGTGTACCAGTGTAAACGCAGTGCGTGCAGGAAAGCGGACAGTCCCTCCATCAGCAGCAGGATGGAGACGGTGAGGACGGCGAAGACACTGAAGACAGGAACGAGGAAGAGCACGCCAAGACGCGAGCTTATTCTCAACGCTACACGCAGAACCATTGTCCATAGAACTTCAGAGAGCTCTAACACACACACACGAGAAAACACAATATATCACACATTTAATAGCAAACACCAATGTTTGTATGATTATGTATAACAACCATATTTCCTGTGTGTGTGTGTGTGTGTGTGTGTGTGTGTGTGTGTGTGTGTGTGTATACTAACGTGCATGGGCCAGGCTCAGGGCCCACAGGCGCAGGTATGATGCTGTATTTGAGATGCAGCCCAGACAGTATTCGATGGTGTGTATGGCTTGATTTAATAGGGCATCTCCGACATCAAACTGCACACACACGCGCACACACACGCACACATTTCTTAATGTATAGCATCTCATGCATTTGAATGTTTCATAGTTTATAGTTGAGAATTCATTTTGTAATGCATCTTTCTCTCTCTTTCTCTGGAAAATAGAACATAGATTAGTTTGTCATTTTACAGAGAAGCTGATGCACACATCATAAAAACAGTCTCTAATTCTTTTAAACAATTTAAATACTGAAAACCATTAAGTTTAACCACTTTGCATGAACGTGCAAATCATAATGTACAACTATTTCCTACACCAGTCTGCAAAAAAAAATAAAACAACAATAAGAAACGATGCATGCGCCAATCATTTCTTTGACCGATTCTTTGGATTACAGCACACAATGCGGCGGCCGATTCATGTAAGAAAATGATTCCTGTGAGCACTGGGCTCATTCTAACACTAAGAGAATTCATTCCAAATTCCGCCTTATGATTGGTTACAAGAATTCATCTTCGTCTATGATTGTTTAGGTCGCAACAGCTCTGAAGTACAGCGGGCTCTGAGCAGAGTGCTGCGTTTGGTGTGTGAGGTAAATGTCCACGGCTAGCACCTCAACACTCAGTTCACTCGCGAGAGCATTAATATTAACCTGACGTTCATGTCACAGCCAGAGCCAGTGTCTGAGCCGTATGACTATACTAAAATATGAGGAATTAATTTCCTCATATCTTGACCACTATATATATCACAAGATGATAATGCGACAGTCTGATCACGGCCCAATTATGGCTACTGAGAAAACTTACTACCTTGATGGTGTAAGGTTAGTCCTTGATGGAAGCCCTAGTGAAGTGCTGGGATAAGTGCATTAGTTTAGCAAGGGATTGCATAGTGAAATAGTAGGAGTTTTCTCAGTTTGATTTGAATACTATGATATAAATTTCATATTTAAATACAAAAAGTAATTAGTAAGACAATAAAATCATAGTGTTCAGTGTGTATAACCTGGTGTGTGTTGCTCTCCCGTCCTGTGTGATCCTCCAGTCCTTCCTCCTCATCATGGACTACAGATGGGGACAGATCATCCTCGCTCACACGCCGAACTCTTTCATAACCCTGCTCACACACACACACACACACACACACACACACACACATACACACACACGCGCACACACGCGCACACACGCGCACACACGCGCACACACGCGCACACACATACACACACGTACACACACGTACATACACACACACACACACACACACACACTCAATTACCAGTGTGTGACATCAGTTTAGTAATATCAGGACTGAATCAATGGAAGCATGTCAGAATCTAACCCTTAAAATGCCAGCCTATTATCAGACGTAATATTTGGCAACCACAGAGTTTAAAACACAAATATGTAGGTAAAACACACACACACACACACACACACACACACACACTCACCCTGCGTACTCCCAGGCCTTTGGTGCCGTGATAGAGCCAGTAGAGGTACAGCGGTTTCCCTAGCAACAGCACGGGCACACATAGCAAAGCTATGACCAGAAGGAAGACCTGCAGTGCCATCTGACACACACACACACACACACACACACACATTAGTATATAACACATAGTTGGGTCAGTTTTTACTGCTATAACAAACACACACACTCACCTGTCCAGGGTAAAGGGGCGGGGCCGAGCCAGACTGCATGAGGAACATGCTGATGAAGTGCAGGAGGATGCTGGGAGCTGAGCGAGACTCAGACGCTGAAAAACACAGCCACTTATAGATGATCAGACACAGCAGATACCCGAAGAGGGACAGCAGGAAGAGCAGCTCGGGCAGGAAGAGCAGGTAGAGTTTAAAGCGTTGACGGAAGTGTCTGAGAAAATACAGAAGACGTAAAACACAGAAACATGCAGTGAGACAGACAGACAGATGGACAGATGTGCAGACATGCAGAGATATAGATAAAGATAACAATACGGATGTAGTCAGAGAGACATTCAGATAAATAAACACATACAGAAACAAAAACATAGACAGAGAGATATGTAGACAGACAACCAGATACACACATACAACAGACAGACAGACAGATGCAAACAGTCAGAAAAACATTTAAACAGATGGACATACAGACAGACAGACAGGTGGAGACAGTCAGGGAGAGAGAGAGAGAGACACAGCAGACAGACAACTATAAAGACAGACAAGTAGACATATCACTACATACAGACACACAGAGGCAGACAGATAAGTAGGCGGACACACGACAAACCGACACACGGCAGACACACAGGAGGACAGACATGAACATAGATAGACAGACAGACAGTCAGACAGACACATAAATAACTAGATACATAGATAAGACACACTAGATAGACAGACAGATAGATACATAAATACATATATAGATAGATAGACAGACAGATAAATATAAAGATAAACAGACAGACAGATTGATAAATATATAGTTAAATAGACGGACAGACAGAGAGACAGATAGATAGATAGATAGATAGATAGATAGATAGATAGATAGATAGATAGATGAACATATAGATAGACAGACAGATAGAAGGACAGACAGGCAGACAGATTGATAAATATATAGATATATAGATAAACAGACAGACAGATAGATAGATAGACAGACAGACGAACAGACAGGCAGACAGGCAGATAGACAGACTGGATGCAGGCACAGACAGTGAGGGACTCACAGGTGGTTGAAGACGCTGAGCACCACGCCGAAGCTCATGTGCAAAACTCCGATGATCACAGACATCTTCATCTTATACGAGTTCAGAAAAGTCAGACGATTTACTGCCATGTTCCAAATCTACACACACACACACACACACACACACACACACACACACACCAAAAAATTTAAATTGTATCTATTTATTCAAATTTCCCATTATTCCTCCAGCATTAAATCCAGAAGTGTTCAAATGAATTCAACCAATTAAAGCTAGTGAGAGGAAACCAAGAGCAGCTTCTTAAAAATATTAACTTTAACCTTCTATACACTCCTATGAAATAAATTCAAAATACAATATTTACAATAATGTTATATTTACAGTATAATACGTTTCTAACTGGAGTAACAAAATAACTAATTAGTAATATAATTCATATTTAGTTTAATTGATTAATTTAGCCATAATTTCATTAAATGGAATAAATATCCATTTATAAATGATAATCTTAAGAAAGTTGTATGTCGTACCGGATCGATGCCCAGTGGATAGGGTCCGTTGAAAACTCCCGACACGTTCGGATCGAGTGTCAGGAAAGCATTCGACAGTAAGGTTTCATTTCTGTATAATGTAGAGACGAAAAAAAGAATTCGAGCTTAACAGTAGGTACAGTCATTTCAGGGCTCTGTGTTAGTTTACGAGCAAAGCAGCACGTTTTGTTTCTTTAGGACTGTGTGTGATTTGTATCTTGATCATGGAAAGAAGTTTTAAGTGCCAGGATTGTGCCACTGGCAAGTGAATTTTAATAATACTGTATAATTCATAAAATATTCGGTGCTCTGCACTGCTAGTTAATCGATAGCGGATGGCATCGTGCTACTGGACAGATTTTTAAAAAGAGTGAACAAATATACTTTTGGCACTGATCTACACTGTATACAGGACAAAAGTATTTGGTCAAACCTGCAATGACCTTGTATCCAAATACACACACTTCACTGGCTCGCAATCTCCGTTCCAGTTCATCCCAAAGGTGCTCGATGGGGTTGAGGTCAGGGCTCTGTGTTAGGGCCGGTCAAGTTCTTCCACACCGAACTCATCAAACCATGTCTTTATAGTCCTTGCTTTGGAATAGAAAAAGGCCTTCCCCAAACTGCTGCTACAAAGTTGGAGGCATAGCATTGTCCAAGATGTCTTGCTGCTTTGCGACAATGTCAATTGTTAAAAGCACTATACAAATAAAATAAAATAGAATTGAATTTGTATGCTGAAGCTTTAAGATCGCGCTTCACTGGGGATAAGGGGACTGATTGATTGAGACACCTGAATTCAATAATGAACATGTTTGGCCAGGTCCTTTTGTCCATATAGTGTACTCTCATAAGAAACACAGCCTCAGAAAGAAAAAAAAAAAACACTAAGACACATCAGAGCTATAGAGGGTGCTACAGTGCTAAATAAGTCACATTGTCAGGAGTGACCACTGGAGGGCGCTTTTATGTAAATGGATGCTGTGTTGCTCTTACTGTATATTGCATTTGCTCCCGGATTTCAGTTCCCACAATGCACCTCGTTGATTGTTCCTGAGTCGGCTCACCCTTAACCTTTTCGTCTTTTCTATGAATAGCTTCGGCTTCAGTTTCTTTGTGTCTCGCGACGTCTCTCTTGTCCTGGTCGGTTTGTGTCATCTTGTGTGTTCCGGCTTGTTGTGTATCGTCGTCAGGAGCATTTTGGTTTCGTTTCTTGTGTTTGGTTATGTTATGATATAAATCTTATACATTTTTTTCTTGCACATCCCTACTTAACTACAATTTATGTCCAGTATGTGTATATGCATCTGTGTGTGTTTGACACGTCTTACGTCCACTGCTGCTCCGTGAACATGGCCCTGACGCTCCAGCCCGAGCCGAAGATGTTGAACGATTTCGAGAAGCAGTCGTTGTAGATGAGTCCCGTGTAGACGGAGAACACGCCCATCATCAGGATGATATATCGGCCGTCGAAAAACATGTTCCACATCTGCACACGGATATAAACACACCGTGATGCTATCGAAGGTGCATTCTGTAAACCAGCGTCGTCCAGTCTTGTCCACAAACTCCGGTGTGGGTGCGGGTGTTTCTTCCAACCAAGCACCAGCTACACCTGATTCTACCTGTTTAATTAGTTGCTCTTGGCTCTCAGTATGACAATATATCAGGTATGACATTTAATTGGCTGGAATGAAAGCCTGCACCCACACTGGATATCACTGGCCAGCCCTGCTGTAAATTCTATACCTACAGTAGATGTTCACACACTACAGACTCACAAACTGGAATTTTCCAGTTAAACTTTTATTTAGTACCCGTCTCTGACCTCATTTCCAGGGTGTCTTCGTTTGTAGTTTTTCTCTTTCAGTACCATCCAAAGGGCAAAGAGCGCCATGACGGCGCCGTGTCCCAGGTCCCCGAACATCACCGCGAACAGGAACGGAAATGTGATGAGAGTGAACGGTGCTGTGGACAGAAAGCATTTCCATTCACATGTTTTATTCCACAGCATTAAATGCACCAAACAAACAGAAATAAGTGCACTGCAATACACAAAGGGTGTTCAAGTCAAACCGGGACTTGAAATGAAATTTATGGTGAATAAGGGCGTAAAAGCCGCCGCCACCACCACCACCACTTGCACGTGCATTGGCCTGACCTCGCTCCAAATCATTTCCACATGTTTGAGACGTTAAAGGAGTTCCTGGGAGGCCAGCGTCTTAAAATGGAAAGCCGGTCGTCTGATCATGGCTCCGTTGTACTGAGAAAACTTTCTATCTTGATGGTATCCAAGCAGGATAAGCATAGCATCAGCATAGTTTTTTCTCCGTTATCAAAAGTCCTGGTTTGACTTGAACGGCCCATATTTATATCAGTGCATTCTAAAATTGTTGTAGTCTTGTCTGAGCTCTTGAACCTGAGCTCTAGGATCTGTGTAAAGATTTAAAGAAACATTTGAATAATTTGCTTCGGTTGCTTTACCATTAAGAAACCAAAAATCTAAATATTGTACACCTACATGCGATATCATTGCCTTTAGCACATGAAAGAAATAAAAAAAAGCAAGTTATCCTCAGCAGCACTCACCTGGACTGACCTCTCTGTAATCGCCAACTCCATATGCCTCCACGATGCTCTGGAAGCCACGTGTGAACTTGTTGCTCCTGAGAAGCGTGGGCGGCGTGTCTTTACTCGGGATCCGATTCACAAACGACGGCACGGTGGCGTCTCCTTTCCTCTGTCCACATTAGAAGAGCTCAGTTAGACCCGAATGTTCTACTCAGAGCAGATCCTTTCAGTCGTAAGATCATTAGTAGCAGCAATAACAATCAGTACAGGTTTATGGAACTGGACAAAAAGCATTCATCCAGACAAAAGTTCATAAGGTGCTTCTCTAAACCAGATCTAGCAGCTCCGACAGATAAATACAGTAATTGTTTTTGCGTTTGGTTTTGGGTTACAAACTAAAGTTTCTCATTAACTGCCACAAAAATCCACAATACACTGATTATCCTCCTAGATTATTTACAAGACCACGTCACCAATGAGCCATGCCTACATGACACAAACGTCCTCATGTTTGTGTTTCGTCTCACCGAGCCCTCCTCCAGAGCCCTCCGCAGGTTGGTCAAGTCATTAACGGGACACCACACCTCGGCTATCAGACACTTGTTGGTGACGTCGAAACTGCACAGGTTGAGGATGTGATAGATGGCCTTCATCTTCTTCACCTGCAGCACCCACGAGTGCGCTGTCTCCGAGGCCCTGTGGAGCACCTGCTTCAGGTAATCTTCGGTCCGGTGGAGCACCTGAAGCACACACACACACAATATATATCATCCTCGAGGAAGAAATGTGGTCGGAATTTAAATCATAAAAAAAAAAATTGGTCTGATGAGTCCCGATTCACCGTCCCAGAGTGGTGGGGCATCACCCATCATGTCTAGAGCCTATCGTACAAGTCTTTAGGGGTGTTATGACCTGGGACTGCTTCAGTTGATCAAATCTAGGCTCAGTGACGTTATACGGTTAAAAAAAAACGTTACCATGACCAGGTTTTTTTTTATCAATGGATTTTCTTCTTCCCTGATGACACGGGCATATTCCAAGATGACGATGCCAGGATTCATTGGACTCAAATTATGAAAAAGTGTTTCAGGGAGCATGAAACATCATTTTCCCACATGGTTTGGGCACCACAGACCTTAAACCCAGTGAGAATCTTTTGAATGTGCTGGAAAAGTCAATCAACACAAGATCTTGGAGAGCGATTAATGCGACTCAAAATTAAATGTGGTGATGGTGCATAAGCTTATCGAAACAATGCTATGGCCATTAGAAGTGCCGTAATTAAAGTGTGTGACTTTTTTTCTGCCCAGATAGTGTATACAGTATACATGTATATAAAACATCATGTCATAAATAATAATAATTATTAGCAGTAGTAGTAATAATAG
>CM059223.1:25354963-25397463 GCA_030347435.1 Clarias fuscus
CACACATCAGGACGTCTTCGTCACCAGTGTAACACTTTCCTTTGCTCCAACACTGTTACTGTATAGTTATAACAGTTACTGTACAGTATAGTTACTGTTCTCTACATTTGTACCAGAGCCGCATTAAATACTCATTGACGATTGGCTCGGATTTCATATCGAGCACCAAAATGTAATCACTGCAATTTATCATGTCATGCTGTAATGTAACCATGACAACAATCATAAATTAAGGTCACCGTTCCTACCGCACCGCTCAAGGGATTATTTATAGGCTTGAAGGAATGGAAATGTTTTAATTAAAACCTTCGACATCAGCATGAGAGAACACATCTGAGCCGTAACCATAGCAACCAAGATCTAACCTGTAGACATTTGTTAGCGGTTCTGAAAGACGTCTAAATAAAAAGGATAGAGTGTAGTGTGAATAAGACAACTTCAAAGTATCATCAGATTTGTTGTTATTAAAACGTACATCAGGTTAAGAGCTTGCAGCCAATCACAATTGAGTTTTCAAAAGCTTTGAACTTTGAGCTAGCTCTTGTATACAAGTATATAAGCATACTGCAGTACTGTACGTCTCGTGTCTGATGTATATTCATCAGACACGAGATACACTTTGGCTAAAGGAAACGTATGTGGGTGAAGAAAAAATTTTCATTTAGATTTAGTGACGAAGTCCAACTTTCGCTAAAAAGCTAGTAGCCTGGCATCTAAAATGTACATGTACAGTATACAACAGACTAAGTATTCATTTTTGGTTTTGGAAAGGTTGATTGTTTAGTGAAACGCATACAGTATTAGAAAATGTGGAAAGAGGAAAAGAAAGAATAATATTTGCTAAAAGAGGACAAATAGAAGAACAAACAAATAAATAATAATAAACAATATAAACCTAGCCATATTTGCATTTTATTTCATGGCAGGCAAATTTTAATTTTTTTTTTTTTACTTTCTTATTTGTGGTATTTTTTTTCTTACATTTTGTAATTAAAAATTTAAAAAAAAATTATGTGGATCTATTTATTTATTTATTTATTTATTTTTTGTTTGGTTGGTTGTGTGTGTGTGATAAAATTTCAATCCTCTTCTTGTTGCTTTTAATTAAAACATGATCACATACTGTCGATTACAAATCTGCATTAAAATTATATATATAATTGTGTGAATACATGTTTTCTTGGCTCACTCTATATCAGGTGAAAAATGTATACACACTTCAGGAAAATAAAAACTTGTACTACACATATTTTCATACTAAATGTATTGTTATATGTTATATATTGATATACTGTATATATGATAATGTTACGATGTTAATGTGATGATATTATGAATATGATATTAATATAATATACATCATGCTATTTTCCTGTTCCTGTTTCCTGAAGTTACATTTTTCACCTGAATCGCCTGTATATAGAAAGTAGATAATAAATAAACAAACAAATAAATAAATATAGTATAAATATTTTTAAAGAAATAAATATATAAAATATAAATATAAAGTGTGACATTAAAACCTTCGTGTTCAGAAGCAAAGGCTAAAAACGAAGCCTGAGCTTAAACATTATGTCGGATGGTTGTCATGGTTACCTTTCAAAACTGAGGAAACAGCAGCAGTTTAGACCTGTGATTAAAGTCTGTCCTCATGAACTAATAGCTATGATATTAGGTTTGATTTTTTTTTTTACTTTGAACTAAAATGTGTAAGACCAGAGAAAACTGAGAACACACACACACACACACACACACACACACACACACACACACACAGACGCACAGAGTGACCTACACAGAAACCACAGAAGGGTATTAATCTGTGCCAAAGCACCGCAGGCATCCTAGAAAACGCAGGCTTTTAAACAGATTTGTTCCACTTTCTGTTGATCAATTGATGGGACACGAACAAACCGGCTGCTCGTCAGAAAAGTGCACCGTATCCCACAATGCAAAGCATCTTCACTGCTGGTGCAATAATCTGCGTACCTTATGCACATTAAGCTAATCTTAAAGATGCATGTATGATGATGTACACCGTCCTTGTATGGAACACACACACGCACACACACACACACACACACACACACACACACACACACACACACACACACACACACACACACCCTGGCAGACAGGCTCATAAAGAAGGAAGTTTGCACTCACGTCTCGGAACTGGACCAGGCCCATCTCCCCGAGCTCGCTGATGCAGTCGTACGCCGAAGCGGACTGCAGGAAGAGCTGCGCCAGGCACATTTCCTCGCCTCTGAAGCTCGAGCCCATCTCGCTGCAGCCGGGGGACAACACAAAACCCGATCTGCACCAGAACAACGGTTGCCAGATTGGTGTCACTGAATCCTGCAGGGTTGCCAGGACGGATAGACGTTTGTAAACTGAGGGCCGGGTCACTTTCAATTCAGTTCAAATTCAAATGCAGATTCTTTATGACACTGTAAGATTAAGTTATAGAGTTGTTAAGACACCATAAGGTCTGCATGCATTGCATTGTATTTACAGTCAGATCCGCAAGTTCTCGTACAGTGACACAGTTTTCGTATTGATGCCTCCCTGCACCAACACAATAGAATTGAAATGATGCAATCAAGGAAGAAATGTATTTCTAAATGTCTGTTAATATCAGGCAATTTTAGTAAAAGCAACATCATGGATATTTATCAATTTACAGAACTTTAAGTGAAAAAACTGATGGAATCAAGAGTCAGTTTAGAATATCTGAAAATGTGTTTAAAATTAGAAATGAAAAAAACAAAAAACATCCAGGACAATAAAAACTTTACAATGTGTAGAGATTTTTGTGAATAATTCACGTATTTAAAAAATATATCAAATTTTTAAAGCATTTCATACACTATTAATGCTTGAAATGCACCAAATTTAAATTTATGCATCGAATCAAACATTTTAAAGACAAACTTTAAAAAAAAAAAAAGTGATAAATTAATTGCCAATAAATATACATTATAGCTATTACAGATTGTCTAAAAGACACTATATGGGGTAGTGATGGGACTCGGTTCTTTGAATCTCGTTCATCTTTTTTTGAGTCATTTAGTTCATTTTGTTAAAATAAAACGTTACATTTTCAATATACAGACCCCCAACACGTCTACGTACATAAATTTTGGCTATAGTTCCAGTAATGAAAATATTACAATGCAGCTAAGGACATATTATAAACAGAATGAGCAGCTCACCATCATATCTTCTATTCTGAGTCGTTCCTTCCATTGAATCTACTGCACTGCATAGAGTCTATGGAAGTCACGTGACAAAAGAATGAATGACTCGGACCAAAGACTCGAGCGGTAACGACTCATTTCTGTTTCCTGTACATAACCTACGGAGGTTTTGCGAGGATTTGCGCATGCGCGCCCAGTAGAAAATGAGCGAATCACTCTCCGAGATGACTCGTTCTCCGAGTCACATTAAAGATTCGTTCAGAAAGATGAATCGTTCATGAATATGGGGGTAGCGATGGCTCAAACGTTAAATGCACTGGGTTACTGATCAGAACTTTGGGAGTTCATGACCCAGCTCCACCAAGCTGCCACTTCGAGGGCCCCTGAGCAAGGCCCTCCGGCTATTATCTGCTCCAGGGGCGTGGTCATGCCTGATCCTGATTCTAAACTGGGATATGTGAAGAACAAAATGCCACCGTGCTGTAAGATACATGTGACAAATAATCGTATCCACTCTATTAAACATTATAACAAATACTTGAAGTAAACTTTTCACGTCATAGTTTTTTTTCCTTTTGTAGCTCGAGCCGTACGCCTTAATCAACTTCCTTACGATGCTCAGAAACGCCTTAACCGAGCGATGTCATCATAAAAGTACCATCTCAGCTGTACTGGGTGTTTTGTTGCAGCTTGATGAATGTGCATTGCTGATGTAACAGATGGAGAGTTGCCCGGTACGATCATTAATTGCCTCTCGTGCCACATAAAACGGCTTCACACAGGTGTACAGTAGCTCTTCCCAAGAGTTCTCTTGCATTACGTCCATCACGCTCAGTGCTGAACAGTTTATCCTCTGCCCCCTTTTAGCACCTCACCACAAGACCGTCAGGTCTCTGCTTGAAGCGCCGAGTGCAGAGAGAGCAAGAAGGATGCCTGAGGGCTGGATGAAGACGTCGCCATATTGCTGGAAGATTCAGCCTGGATTGGGATTCTGCTCATGAATTTAGTGATTCCTGCTCATGAAAGCCACTAGCTTGGGTTTCTCCTCTGTACTTGCATGAACAAGCCTCAGAGACGTCCACATGCAGGACAGCTTCAGCTTAATGTTGAAAGAACTTGATCTTGAACTGTGCAACATGCAATGAGTTTCTCCTGAACAGTGCGTCTTCTCTTCGCTCGCTGATCCGATTGTGTGATGGAGGTTCTGTTGGATCCGATCATAAGATGTGTTGAAGGATTTCATGTTATATTGTTTCATGAAATATTGTTACATAAGATCTATAAAGCTCGACATTCCAGACTGTGACAAGTATCTCTGTCCGAGAGCGTCAGATGCTGGACCCAGAATGGACGAAGACAGGAAAACACAAATACTTGCGGCCAATAAACTCACGTCGTCTCGGTTTTAAAAAGCCTCGACACTGCTTTTACCCTCCTCAGACGTACGGAGGAATTCTGCTCTTTCGAATTGTTATGGGGACGTCTCTTGGAGACGCTCTCTAGCTTCCTCTGTCCACATGCTCGCAGCTTGTGCTGTTGAATCATTCTTCCAGTTATGGGTTTTCGCAAGAACTTGCTCTCCATTTTCTTTCGAGTTCGCTCGTACTTGTTTTATTAACTTCAGAAATCAATGCACCGTAATGAAAGAACTCGCCATACAACATTATTTGCTACGAGACTCCGCTTTGTCCTCTGAGAGTCTTCTATATCTTTTCCTGAACTTTTTGTTCCCTCTTCGTTCTCTTTCCAAGTTCTCTGATTTGTAAGAGCAGCTCCATCCTTAATTCTCCTCCTTACATCCTTTAAATGTCATTTCAGGTACAACTTTTATCGTCCATCATGTATTTTGTCCAGTAGGAGCGGCTTGCTCATGTCACAGAAACAGGTGTGGAGATGAAAGAATTGAGCTTAGTGTCGTATAAACGTATTTCCATGTCCTGTAGCCCTTGAGAACCTGCTGCTCTGCACATACACCACACACTACAGTCACCTTGACTGAACTTCCATTAAATGTCTTCTCTTTGCTGCAAATGAAGGACTTGTGGTTGCTTGTGTTTCTTCCTTCATAAGTCTCCATCTGCATTTCTGTCCCCATTCTCTCTCTCTCTCTCTCTCTCTCTCAAATGTTCAACCTAAACATTTCTTTTATTTAAATAGGAGGAGTATTTAAGTCAAACCCGGGACGACGGCCTCCCAGGAACTCCTTTAATGGCCCAAAAATGTGATAATGTCTTGGAGCGAGGTCAGGACTGTACGTTGGACGCGGTAATAACTCCAAGCCGAGTTCCAGTAACGTGCAAGTGGTGCTGGTGGATGTTTGTGTGTTCAGTTCCCACAGAAAGATGCGTCTTAAATCGATTTTCACTCCTTCATTCATTAGACGTTTCACTACATGTCCCGGTTTGACTTGAACAAGGCTTATACATTGGAGCTCCTTATTTCAGTGGTTTTGTGCATTTAATGTTGTGAAATGGGGGCACGGTGGCTTAGCGGTTAGCCGTGAGTTAGCACTTTCGCCTGGCACCTCAAGGGTCTGAGTCCGATTCCCACCTTGGTGTCTGTGTGCATAGAGTTTGCATGCTCTCCCCATGCTTGGTGGGGTGTATTACACTTCCTTAAGCTTCTGACCAATCATTAATGAGAATGAATTCTCGTAAACAATAACAACACAGAATGCAGGATTTGTCAGGAAAGGAGCGAAGCCTGATCTAACCTCTTCCTCTTCTTCTTCTTCTTCTGTTAGCTTCCTGGCAGATTAAATGCTTCGCAGCAGACAGAGCCACATTGCTCATGTCAAAAATTACATTCTGATTAAATGCGTTGACCGTGTGCATACACAACTGATCAGATTATCTTTTCAAGTTGGAATCTCTAATGGGAATTTCACCAGATTACAGACATTAACCTGGTGCTGTAAATGTGACTACAGAAAGAGAATCTGTATTTTGCACTGGTGAGAAAGTACTGTTTGTCATCGGTCCAGCTCAAAGTCGGATCACGAGTCCAAAACAAATAAACCGCTCCATTTATGACGGACCAAGACCACACCCAGGAAAGGGTCTCTGTGTGGTTGTTTTGGTCCGCACCCAGCGCCACCCAGTGTGAATGCCGTGCTCAGACAAACTGCTCCGAGGGGTTCAGTTTAACTGGGGTAAACAAGTCCGGTGTGTAAACACTCTCAAAGTCACGTCACTTAAAGCTACAGATTAGAATTTCCTGTTGTTTCGTTCCCTATTATCAGAGTTAACAGAAAGTTGAGGACAACCATAAAACTTAAAAAATTATTATTATTATTATTATTACTACAATACATATGTATGAATATTTTTATTGGTTTAACTTGCATTCGTAAACAATGTTTCTTTCTTTTGAAATATTTGTTTTTTTATTTTTACAATTTTACTGCATTTGCGATATTTGAAACGATTTGAAATATTTAAAAAAGCAAATAAAATAAGAAAGGAGTCTTTTTTATTGAATAACAATATGTAGAAATTAATTCCTCAGCTGGATTTAGGTATTTGTAAACTATGTGCATTTTATTCATTAAAAACTCAAAGGGACAAAGATTATCTTCCAATGCTGAAATGACTCTCGTATAATTAATCTTTACTATTGGTTTTACTATTTAAGCAAGTAATTACAGGATGAACTAACACTTTTTGTTACGTCCATCATTTTAAAATTTCTAGGCAAAAACCATCATCATCATCATAAGTCTTCTCTTGTAAATAAAATAGTTATAAAATCAGTCAAATGAAACATGGGTTAATATTTTGGTCCACTCATTATAATGATATATTATTATATTATATTATAATGACATTATCTGAAATTTAGCAATTTGACAACTTTTTTTAATGATTTATTTGGTCAATCGTGCAAAAATTGGCTCATTATGATTACTGTATAATGATTTATTTCCGTTACAAAGCACACTTAATAGAGCGTTTCCGGTGAAATATGTACCTCGACCACTGACCAGCAGAATGAATGATTTTGGTTGGAAACTAACATTCAATGGCGGATGAGAGAATTGATGGAGCTTCATTGGACGTGACATCAGAGCTTAGGTTAGCTGTTACCTTAATGATGACTAAAGTTTAGACCGTTTTGCCGACCACATGGTCAGAAACTCAAAGGAAACATGTAAGGATCTATCCAGAGACGGAAACTTCAAAGCAATTGTAAGTTGCGCTGGACGAGAACGTCTGCCAAACGCCTTATTGTAAATAAGGAGAACTCGAACACTAGCATTTCATCAGATTCATTGGTTTATCTACTGTATGTTCAAATTTTTACATTTGTATCCATATTTAGAAGGTTAGTTTTGCATAAGATGGAAACAATCCTTTGCAAAATGTTGCTAATTGTTGAATTCAGACTAGATTTGGTCAAAAAAAGACAAAATAATAAGAGTGTAATGACATTTTTCTAAAAAAAAAATAAATAAATAAATAAATAAATCCCCCAGGAGCTTGGCTTGTAAAATTAATCTTTAAAATGCTATAGTACATCATCAACATCAACAACAACAACAGCAATAAAGATTTCTGGGTTGGATTTGTTAAATATGCAAATGCATGCATGCTTAATGAAGAAAAATTGGCATGAAGCTATTAATAAATGTAAAACAAACAAACAAACAAACAAAAGTTCCCTTTGTAAGAATTTCAACTGATAAAGATTGATTTGAATATTTTTTTTAAATGATCCAGTCTCAGAATAAAAAAAATGGAAAATACAAATCCATCTGGTTGTTATAATAATAATAATAATAATAATAATAATAATAATAATGATGATGATGATGATGATACTCAGTGCTGAGGGTGTGATTGCATTATGTCTGACAGTCCTGTCTGTATCATTGTGCAGGGTCTGAGCATGGACGCAGCCTATTTTTAATGGCCCCTTAAAATCCCGATCGTGCACGAGCCCGAGGCCTGAGCCGGAGCCGCTGCAGAGACTCTTTTACCTCCTCACAGCCGCACTGATGCGCGGACGCGCTGCACGAGCTCCTCTCTGCCTCTCATTTCAGCCTCGCCATGGAAGCGACGGAAAACACGGCGGGGAGAAAATGAGACTTGAAGCAGCGACCGTTGTTTCAGCAATCCGATCAGAGAGAATCCGAATCAGAGGACGAGGAGGAGGAAGATGAGGATGCGGAGATGCTGAGAGTTTAAAAGGCGGTGAGACGGAAAATCTCCCTCCTGTAACGAGCTCGAGCTCAGCGGCTCTGCTGCGGGGTTGCCAGATTCGCCGCTGTTAATCCGTCTCCAAAAAGAATCAGGGGCGTCACTGCACACACACACACACACACACCATGGACCTCGTTTTGTACCAGAAGTTGACACGTGATTTGCCACTCTATATATTTAAAAAAAAAACTATTATACACAAAGACACTAATGGAAACACTGGTATAGTAGCTACTCTGTCTTGGATCGCAAATCCATTTAAAGGGTGGTAAAAACCGCCCAGCGCGTCATCTAGATCTACATCTAGGCATTTGGCAGACGCTCTTATCCAGAGCGACTTACATATATATATATTTTTATCTCATTACATCTGAGCAATTGAGGGTTAAGGGCCTTGCTCAAGGGCCCAACAGAGGCAACTTGGTGGTTGTGAGGTTTGAACCTGGGATCTTCTGAACCGTAGTCCAATGCCTTAACCATTGAGCTACCCCTGCCGTCATCGGTACCCCACTTCCTGTCACTGAGGAAGTCTACAAGAGGAGGTGTCTGCGTAGAGCACGAAGCATCATGAAGGACACCTCTCACCCTGCACATAAAATGTTTTCTCTCCTTCCCTCTGGAAACAGGTTCAGATGCCTAAAAGCCAAGAGCGGCAGGCTGAGGAACAGTTTTTACCCCACAGTGGTTACCTTATTGAACACAACTTCACTGACCCCCTTACATGGACGGTACCACCATCACTGATAACCCAACATTCCTGTTTAACACCTCTGTAAATACTTCCTGTTCATTCATTTGTACAGTCTGCACATGGACTGTATACTAATATATGTATTAGATATGTGTGTATAGGTATACTCTGCATTTCCATCCAGCTGCTAAATTACTCATATTTATTCATATGTATATTCATACTATTGCACATAATGTAAATTCACCTACACACGTGGACAAAATTGTTGGTACCCTTCGGTCAATGAAAGAAAAACTCACAATGGTCACAGCAATAACTTTAATCTGACAAAAGTAATATTAAATAAGAATTCTATGAATGTTAACCAATGAAAGTCAGACATTGCTTTTCAACCATGCTTCAACGGAATTATTTTTAAAAAAATGAACTCATGGAACAGGCCTGGACAAAAATGATGGTACCCCTAACTTAATAGTTTGTTGCACAACGTTTTTGAGGCAATCACTGCAATCAAACGATTCCTGTAACTGTCAATGAGACTTCTGCACCTCTCTGCAGGTACTTTGGCCCACTCCTCATGAGCAAGCTGCTCCAGTTGTTTCCGGTTTGAAGGGTGCCTTTTCCAGACGGCATGTTTCAGCTCCTTCCAAAGATGCTCAATAGGATTGAGGTCAGGGCTCATAGAAGGTCACTTTAGAATAGTCCAATGTTTTCCTCTTAGCCATTATTGGGTGTTTTTAGCTGTGTGTTTTGGGTCATTGTCCTGTTGCAAGACCCATGACCTGCGACTGAGACCCAGCTTTCTGACACTGGCCAGCACATTTCTCTCTAGAATCCCTTGATAGTCTTGAGATTTCATTGTACCCTGCACAGATTCAAGACACCCTGTGCCAGATGCAGCAAAGCAGCCCCAGAACATAACAGAGCCTCCTCCATGTATTCTTTTCTTGATATGCTTCTTTTGTCCGTCTGTGAACATAGAGCTGATGTGCCTTGGCAAAAAGTTCCATTTTTGTCTCATCTGTCCATAGGACATTCTCCCAGAAGCTTTGTGGCTTGTCAACATGTAGTTTGGCATATTCCAGTCTGGCTTTTTTATGATCTGTTTTCAACAATGGTGTCCCTCCTTGGTCGTCTCCCATGTAGTCCACTTTGGCTCAAACAACGACGGATGGTGCGATCCGACACTGATGTTCCTTGAGCATGAAGTTCACCTTGGATCTCTTTAGAAGTCTTTCTGGGCTCTTTTGTTACCATTCGGATTATCCGTCTCTTTGATTTGTCATCAATTTTCCTCCTGCGGCCACGTCCAGGGAGGTTGGCTACAGTCCCATGGATCTTAAATTTCTGAATAATATGTGCAACTGTAGTCACAGAAATATCTAGCTGCTTGGAAATGGTCTTATAGCCTTTACCTTTAACATGCTTGTCTATAATTTTCTTTCGAATCTCCTGAGACAACTCTTTCCTTTGCTTCCTCTGGTCCATGTTGAGTGTGGTACATACCATGTCACCAAACAACACAGTGACTACCTGGAGCCCTATATATAATTAGTGGACACACCTTGAATTAACATGTCCCTTTGGTCACATTATTTTCAGTATTTTCTAGGGGTACCATTTTTGTCCAGGCCTGTTCCATGAGTTTATTTTAAAAAAATAATTCTGTTGAAGCATGGTTGAAAAGCAATGTCTGACTTTCATTGGTTAACATTCATAGAATTTTTTTAAATTATTACTTTTGTCAGATTAAAGTTATTTCTGTGACCATTGTGAGTTTTTCTTTCATTGACCGAAGGGTACCAACAATTTTGTCCACGTGTGTATATATAGTTTCTGTATATCTTTATTCCACATATTTATAATTAGACATATCTGTAGATTTACAATTATTCTGTACATTAATTTATCCATCTATGCTCACTTTACACTGTATATTCATGTACATATATACTGTATATATATATATTTTCTTTCTGTAATCCAATTTATACATAGACCTTACTTTTATCATATACGTTTTATAGATCTGTTTATATTGCACTGCTAACTTGCACTTCTGGTTAAATGCTAACTGCATTTCGTTGCCTTGTAACTATGTGCAATGACGAAGTTGAATCTAATCTAATGTTGGATGAGAAGTCCTGGCTCGCAATCTCCATTACAGTTCATCCCAAAGGTGCTCGATGGGGTTGAGGTCAGGGCTCTGCCAGTCAAGTTTGAACACACCGAACTGATCAAACCACGTCCTTATAGTCCATAGTCCTTACTTTGTGCACTGGAGCGCAGTCATGTTGGAATAGAAAGGGCCTTCACCGAACTGTTGCCACAAAGTTGGAAACATAGCATTGTCCAAGATGTCTTTGCATTGAAACATATAATTATAGGGGGCAGGGGTGGCTCGGTGGCCAAGGTGTTTATATATACACATTATGACTAGGAATTAACTGACTGATCTGGTCTTCACTGCATCATCAGCTCCAAGACTTCGTGACATTCTATCTCTGAGTTTATTACTCGTCCTCCTGCGAGCTGTCTAACTGGATTGTCTGTAGGCCTGTGGGAAAATTATCTTGCAAACTAAAAATGAATGAATGTTTTGTCGGTTTGTATGCCTTTAATTATACTTATAAATACGATAAAAATCTGTTTGGGAATTCCACATGAATATTTGTATTTTGTTCTTTTCACATATTTTGTTAAGCTTTCCTTACAACTTTGATTGAGTCTAAAGATTTAATAGATATTTTGATACAGTATGTCATACAGACATATCTGCGAACACAATCACAAACAACAAATCATCATACTTTAGCTCATCACTATGATAAACTAAGGTCAAATCATGCAACATAATTTAATAATGCAAAAAAACATAGGTTATCTATATTATTATATCTATGTCATAATACTGCAAACTAAACTGAGGCAGCGCAGTGGTGTAGTGGTTAGTGCTGTCAACATGCACCTCCGGGTTCTGGGTTCGAGTCTTACCTCGGGTCTGTCTGTGTGGGTGGAGTTTGCATGTGGTTCCTGTGCTTGGTGGGTTTCCAGTTTATTCCCACAGTCCAAAGACATACAGATGTGGTAAACTGGCATTCCGAAATTTCACGTAGTGTGTGTTCCCTATGACGGATGTACCCCACTTTGTACCTTTAGTGTACTGAGATAGGCTCCAGGCCCCCTCGACCCTGTACACAGAATAATGCGGTATAGAAGATAAATTAATAATAAACTAAACTGGAATTTAGCTTAGAAGAAGTGTTATTGCACATTAAAATCATATTTAATAACAGTATCATGGTCTTACTCTATAACTTTGTAATAGTTCACTCTTGATGGTGAGTAATGATAGTAAAAACAATCATCATTAAGTTGTTTCATTTCTCCTTTATGGTCTCTGTAAAGGATTTAGGCACAATCTGGCAACCTGAGCATATCCTACAGTATATTCTGAGCTGTATTGTCCCACAAGAGGCCATCTGCCTGTGCCTTTGTTTAACAGGGTGTGAATTCGAACAAAGATTTCTTCCTGAAAATTCACTCTAATGACATGATCAAGCTTTAATGTCTGATCAGATTAAATACACATGTCTAATCCCTGGCATGTAGGAGCAGTACACACGATCAGACAGTTGATGTGGTTGGCAGGGTGTGTGGTATAATATACAAATGTCTGTATGATTCCATAATAATTCAGGGTTATATTAAAAAATCCAAAAAAATTGAATGATTGAAGAAGAAAAAAAGATATACTGTAACTGTAATGAAATATCTGCTGTGTGCTAGTGGGTGTGGCGGGACAGTCTAACGAGCAGGCATGATTGGCATCATGCTGAGTTAAAAATGACTGTGTGTGTGTAATGTATTAATTTAAAATAATATTTAATGCAATAATGCATTGAGTTATTAGTACAACCGGATCATTTCCCTAAAACAGCATGTTCTGATATGTTTTAAGAAAATAAAAATATTCAAGAATGTCGTGAGTTCAGTTTTGAGATCGTATACAGATTGGTCTCAATTGAGAATCTGTAAAAAAAAAAAAAAAAAAAAAAATTTTAATATTGATATTGTCTACTAGTGTCTTCTAGTAACCCAGTCACATGACTAAACCTATTGTAGAGGATGATTTAGCAGGATTCTCGGTAATTCTCAACTTTGAATCATGTGCAGTTTCGCTTTGGCGTATGATGTATATGAAATCTAGATAAAGGCTTGGGCGCGGGTAGTGTTGGTGTTGGAATCAACAATGACTACAAGCCTATGTCTACATACATAGCTACATACACCGCTCACCCATAACATTATGACTATTGGAGTCTCTGACCCAGTCCTCTAGCCATCACTTGTCACAGCAGCTACAGTTACAATATCTGGTAAGGAAGTGATTGGCCAAATTGTGACAGTTAGAGGACAGGGTCAGCGCAAGTCCAAACCTGTGGCTTTCGTGGGATGTTCCTGGTCTGGAGTGGTCAGGACATACCAAAAGTGATCCAAGGAAGGAAAAGCGAAGAACTGGCTACAGGGTCATGGACATGGGGTGTGAAGGCTGGCTTGTGTAGTCTGATCCAATAGAAGAGCTAGCTTAGATCAAATTGCTGAAAAGGTTAATGTTGGTTCTGATAGAAATTTGTCAGAACACAGTGTGTATTAGGGTTTTAGTGGCAAAAGGGGGACCTACCCAATATTAGGCAGGTGGTCATAATGTTATGGCTGATCAGTATATATTTCTATTATTGTGTGAATGTCCAGAGAGAGAGAGAGAGAGAGAGAGAGAGAGATGCACACACACACACACATGGGAAGAGAGAGAAACAGTGGCCAGGAAATGAAGTATTAACGAGTGCAGGTCAGTGAGTGATGGAACCTGGCAGGCGGTGATTTTCCTGCATGAAAGGCTGTAATTTGTGTGATGATGCCGAGCTGAGCCGAGCCTGACAGACACCGAGGACAGAAAGAGCAATTCTGTCACAGCTGCGTACAACCTGACAGCAACTGATCAACAGTTTTAGAGCTTAAAGCTACAGAACATTGAAAATAAGCAAAAGAAAATAAAAAAAATCATAAAATCACCATTATTATTATTATTATTATTATTACACATGTAACACAATTTTTATCCTTGAATAGTAATTGGTGTTTTCTATTAGCTTACACCTAGAAAGGTTGAAAAATGGGTACAATTTCCTTCAAACTTTGTTTTTGTGATCAAGACAATGATCTCACTCACTCACTGTCTATACCGCTTTATCTTCTTATTTAAGGAGGAAAGCGGAGTATCCAGAGGAAACCCACCAAGCACAGGGAGAACATGCAAACTACACACACGCAAAGACGGGAATCGAACCCGGACCCTGGAGGTGCAAGGCGACAGTGCTAATTACTACACCTCCGATTTTCTCCCTAATTCAGTCATGTCGAATTCCTCCCCATCACTAGGGGGCTCCCACATTAAGGCTGCTACCACTACTAGTCGGGAGGGCTGAAGACTATCCTGTGTTTCCTCCGATGCCAGCCGACCGCATCTTTTCGAACCGCTCGCGTAACACACTCGGAGGACATCGCTATCCACTCCTTACAATTGTGTGAGCTCACAGACGCCCCTGATTGGCTGTAGAGCCGTGATTAATGTGGGAGGACTAAGTACTTCACATCCCTCCCCTCTGAGAGAGCTCGGCCAATCAGCTCTCACTAGACCTCCGGCTGCGAGAGGTTACAGCATCACCCGGGAATCGAACTCGCGATCTCCGGATGATAGGGCGAGCACTTTACCACTGCGCCCGATATAAATATTTAGTACATTTCAGAAATATGAAAACTGGCGAGTGTAAACTTTCTGGCTTACACAAGACCAAAACTCTAATACAAAAACATTTATCTTTAATAAATTGTGCAAAACAATTTAAAAAGTGAGTAGTTTTCCTTGCTTTATGCTGCAAATTGCTTTCACGTATTAGAGTCCACCTGGGTAGCGGCATTCAAATTCAACAATGTCGGAATCGGTCACCTGCTTCCTCTGAGTACGCACTCATATTGTCATATCGTCTTTAAATCTGTCAGGATATGACAGGATTTCACACTGGAAACTTCTGTAAAACAATCTTATTATTACAGAATTACTGTGGGTGAATCACCGTCCTCAACAGTTGACTGTAGCGTCACCGGAGACTCTGAGCCAGTCTGTTCAGCTCCTGAGAAAGAGCCGTGACTGTATCCGTAATCCTTTGCCTGTCTCTGTCCTGCAGTCGGCCTCCGCAGCGCTGCGCGAACTTATCTGGGTGCCACAGAGCCTGTTGGCGCCGCAGAAACTTCCGGAAAGCACCCGTGTCGGATCTGTCCACGCCGTGCAGGATGACGGCGAGCATCTCGTCGACGGAGCCGCGGGGCGCGGGCCAGGGAATGTCTTCGTATCCCAGGACGCCGCTGGACGAGGGCTTGAGGAAGACGTCATCGCAGCGCTCCTCATAGCGCCTCTTCCTCCCCTGCTGGGTCTCGTCTTTTTTACGGGAAGCGCGTTCCAGGTACTCCCTGTGCTCCTTCTCCAGCCGGGCGTGCAGCTCTCGCCGCTGCCTCTCCTCCTCCTCTTGGTTTTTCTCCTCGTTTTTTCGCCTTCGCTTCCTGTCCGTTTGCGCTCTGGCGTGCTGCTTGGCCACGTACTCCCTCCTGATCCGCTCGGCCCAGTCCGCGAAGTCTCCTTCATCTTCATCATCTCTCAGGAAATCTGGAGAAAAAACAACAAGAGTCGTTATAACAAAACAAACAAACAAAAAAAAAAAAATTCGCTTTTTGTCCTATTTTCATTTGTATATTGGCCGGGGATGATGAAACGTATTATCTGTGCAGGATTTCAGCTGGAGCATTAACTAACACACACGCACTCATTTTGTGGGAGCTCTGAGATTTATCTTAACTTTAAAATATGGCACCTTTATTAAACTACCATGTCGTAATGGATGTTTTCTTCAGAATTCCTGATTTTGGATGCGGATGATCATGGGACTCGTACCATCAGGGGTGGGAATATAAATCTCTTGGAGGACACATTAATACTGACACATTAATACTGACCTTTCTGTACGATATTATAAATAGGAATTTTGTCAGCCTTCTAACAAACCCTGATCTCTCTGTGACAAAGCCGGACATGTAGAACCTCCTTATTTAAACACGCCTTGTGCCTGAGGAAATGAAGTACAAACTGTAGCTCACATCTTATAACAAACTACACCTCATAAACCTCACCGCTCACTTCAGGTCTGATGTAGAGCATGATCAGAGTATATACATGACTAATGCTTGCTAAATCTCACAAATCTAATCGTTTAACATCAGAATAACTGCACGTCTGCACACCATGACTGCAGCTCGTGTGACATCATCGACAGCCTCGGCTCACCATAATTCACCTTTTAGCATGAAATATCTATTTTACGCTCTTACCGTCATCGTACTGCCCGAATGTTTCGAAAAACTCGTCTTGGCATTCCCCCAGCAGCTTCTCCCTCCACTCCTTCTCAGGATCAGATGGCTGAGGAGCGTCCGCTCCGGCTCTCCACGTCTGTACAGAACCACACGCATACATGTAGGGCTTCACTCTTTTCCTTTTCATTTAATAATTAACTCAGGAAATATGTTGAAGACCGGAACTTAACCCAAACCGTACAGTAACCAAACCGTCACATAATGCTTCCTTATTAAATGAGCTAAAGGGTTAAACTGCTCGACAAACTACGATCACAGCATCATTAAAGTACACATTAGCACTGAAGAGTAAGTGGTTAAAAAAGGAAAACAAAAGAACAATAAGATCTGATTATTTATCTAATGTGGGTTACAGCAGAAACACACAACCTCCTGGTTTCAGGACGTACAAGACCAGAGATGAGTGAACCTGAGCTATGATCGGATGGCACCATACCTGTTTAAAGCTCAGTCCCTCAAGCAGGTCGTGAGGAGTGACTCCGGCGTTGTTGCGGACGCTCAGTGCAGCAGGACAGTGTTTACGCAAAGGAACCACCAGGTCATTATAGTCTGGAACAGAGTGACAAAACAAACCCCTCCATGAACTACATCGTTAGAGATTCTGCACTGGAGATACAGTCCTGAGCAGAAGTCAAACCCTGTGTTATAGCGCCAGTTCAAAAAAATTACTTCCAAAGTAATTGGGGGAAAAAATTGTTCACAAAAGAAAACAGCATATTATGTAAAAGATCACTTTTCAGACCAAAAAAATAAATAAAATCTTCTAGGTTTTGCTGCGTGAACAACGACGCAGGTGTGACGAAGTTCCTTTTTTAAATTTCACTATATTTTAAGCAAAAGGTTCTCGCACCAATTATTGACTTTTTTTCACAAATTAGTCTTTACTGCATATTATAGCATTGTTTGATTGTAGAAATGTTTCTTTAAGTCAGCCTAAAGCAGTGATTTGAATGTGCCTGAGACATGTGCACAGCATTGTTTATGATTTCTTTGCTAAGAAATCAGGTTACGCAACGTTCCTCCTCTAGATCCCGCCCACTGAAGTGTTAAAACAATGACATCTGATGACACAGCTCCACTCTGAACTTTAGATTTGTAATGACACTTTCTCCTTGCTAGTTTTATCTTCATGTTTTCTCAATGCTGCTGTGGTCGGAACAGACGAGAAGGGAAACGAGGTTGCTGCCGAGAACCACATTTTAAATCGTATCTTTAGGCACATTGCAGCCTGTTATTGTTCTCAGTTTTGTAATTATTCAGTATGACTGAATTTAATTTGAAAAATTGTAAAAATAAAAAATAAAGTTTTTTTTTTTTTTTTTTAAGGAAAGAAAAAAAAGGAAGGGGCAAATAGTTTTTCTGAGGTTCTGAGGCGGCCTTTTTGGTTTCCCGTATATCTATGTTCCCTCTTCTTCTTGGCGCTTAGGGGCGGTTGATATTTACAGAACTAAGTTACATTACCGCCACCTTGTGGTGTTGATCTCCCTTTCAGTTTAAATCCTCTTTGCCGCTTTGATATGCAAATGACAGCATTACGCGACTTGTTGATTTTTATTTATTTTCGCACCTTCACCAGCTCACCTGCTCTGCCGTGTCTCAGCGCTCTCCGGGCGGCCAGGTGTAACGGCGTGTCCCCGTTGCGGTCCTTCTGCAGCGGATCGGCTCCGTGCTTTAGCAGCAGCCTGAGCAGCGCGTCGTCTCCGTGAGAACACACCAGATGCAGCACAGCTCTTCGCCTCTTCCCCCGGGTGAAGTTTACCTCCACATCTTTGTGTTTCCGTAAATACGACTTGAGCTTCAGCAGACTTCCCTCTTCAACATAACGCCAGACCTTCTTCTGCTTCCGGGACGCCATCATTCATTTAATACCAACTACTTAAATCTATAGCTGGAACGATCTGCACAGTGGGAAGCGAAATCTCTCACATACATAATAAATAATCACATAAAGATCTAAAATGGTGTGTTTTCTTCATATTGCAGTAAATCAAAACACTTTAAGAAAATCCATACACGTACCTAACCTTTACTAAATACACTGCCATTTTAGCACGGACATATATAAACGATGCACGTATATCCGGTACGGCTTCAAAATAGTTCCATCTCGTATGTTTGTTCTGACTTCTGTTTGGTTCCGGCTGTAGTTTCCTCTTTTTGTCAGTAGAGGTCAGGCTTTATTGAGATTATTTCCAGACAACACAGATGTTCAAGAAATGAAGAGACCCCTATTGTTTTATACTCACTGATCGTCTTTACTGTATACACTACTGTACATTCTGCCAATCCATCACACACACTGCGGGCAATTTGGGGACGCCAGTTAGTCTAATCTGAATGTCTTTGGACTGTGGGAGGAAACGGGTGTACACGGATGAAGCCCACCAAGCACAGGGAGAACATGAAAACTCCATGCACACAACCCTGGGAGGCGACCATGCTGACCACTACGCCACCGTGCTGCCCTATTATCGTCTACAAACTATTTGTTTCACTCTAATTCATTTGGAGTAGACCCACCTTGAAACTTTTCTATAAATGTCAATTCCTGACAAAATATCTGATCTTAAATAGAGATAAATAGATAGGATTCTTAAAACCCCCCTTTTTACTATAAAAAAAATTATAGTTCAATTTACTGAAAAGGGTGAAACATCATTGGAGTCACAAACTGGTTGACCTGGGCCTTCTGAAAGACATGTACCTGCTGTTTAAAGATCTCTTGAGAAGAACATTCTCATTCTATGGCAAGAATTGAAAGTATTAATAAAGTATTAATAGCTAAACCCTTCCTCACACAAGAAATCTTGGTGCAGTCATTTTATTATAAAACTATGGGTGTCGATTTATTTCTGCAGTGTCTGTGTCCAGGAACTTTAAAACCCGCAAAACAAAAAAAAGTTTTCATTCATTCATTCATTCATTCATTCATTTATTCATTCATTCATTTATTCATCTTCGGTATGTTCAGTGGCCTTGCAACTCCAGGGTCCGGGTTGCTTTGGGTGTGTGTATGTAGACTTTGCATGTTCTCCCCCCTTGCTTGGTATGTTTTGCCCATAGTGTGCGATGGAGTGGCACCCTGTCTCATGTACCCTGCCTCATGCCTCCAAAGTCTCCTGGGATAGGCTCCAGGCTTCCTGTGACCCTGAACACGATAAGTGCTATAAAAAATGAATGAATAGAAACTGTAAAATGGTACTTCAGGAAAGTAAAAGCTAAGGAAAGAAGAAATGTAAGATATTTTTTATTGGGTTGAAAACATCCTTACATTGTCAATGAAGGAAACCCATAAGGTCAGTGGGAAGAGACGTAAAACTCCACACAGACAATAAACCAAACTCACGAGCTGAGTCAGTGCAAGGTTTGGTACTGGGTTTGTCCTGAAACGGATCAAATGTTATCCAAATTGGCTACAAAATCAATTAATCCTCATACACATTGAGCTCCTTTACCTCTACACCCCTGCTACCCCAGTATTGGCCAGCAGGTGGCGGTATTGAGTGTCACTTGAAGTAGCATCAGGTAAGAGTTTAACCACTGCATTTCAGGAGAAATGTTCTTCCTTTATTTGAGATTTTTTTTTTTTTTTAAATAGTCAGGGGCTGTATAGCATGATTTTATATTATCTTTTCCTATATGTAGTTACAGCGCTTGCTGTAGTGGTGCGTTATTGTGTGTTATTGCTCCTGGGATATAATTAATCTTCTACCTCAGAACTTTCAGAACTCAGCAACAGCCACTTGCCATAACCATGCTTTTTTACATTTTATATGTATATATATATATTCAGATCATTTATAAGTACTTGTCTATGGAATAATCCTGACGTTGTACAAAAAATACTGCAAGAAGAGCAGATTAACATGAGATCAAACATTTATAAAAATTTTCTTTATGAAAGCCGTTTTTAGGATTAGCAAAGAGCTTTAAACAAACTTTACACGTTCTTCATAAAGGATTTTCTGTCCACCTTTATAATAATTACACAAATATATGTTCACAAATGAATACAGTTGTAATTACAGAACAGAATTTAATATTGTACTGCCCTAAATGCAAAAAAAGTATTTTGGACCTATAATTAGACACACACTCTCAGGTCATGGTTCTTAGTGGTCTGTGAGACATCCCTGTCTGTATTTCTTTATTTACATCAGCAGATTACTCCCAGCGGGTATTATGGTGTTATTAGGGATGTGATTTAAGTAACACAGTTACAAGATTAATCGGCTGGAAATAGATTCATTAAAATGAAAACTGATTATTATACAGTGTCGCAGGAAGCCTGGAGTCTATCCCAGGAAACCTGGGCACAAGGCAGAATACTCCCTGGACAGGCTACCTATACATCACAGGGCACACGCACACACACGCACACACTACAGGCAATTTGGGAACACAGATTAGCCAAATCTGCATGTCTTTGGACTGTGGGAGGAAACTGGAGAACCCAGAGGAAACCCACCAAGCACAGGGAGAACATGCAAACTCCACGCACACAGACCCAGATGCAAACGTTTTAAAGAAGGCTGTGAAGGACAATCCTGGCTGAGGTGAACATTCAGCTAGTGGAACGCCTGATCCTTTAAAATTGACAGATAATTTGTCACTAACATGCAGAGGAGGCACATATGTGAACTGTGGAACGTGGCTGGGAGTCATTGCCACATCTCCGTACAGTCCTGACCTCACTCCAAGCCACTTCCACATGTTTGAGACATTAACGGAGTTCCTGGGAGGCCAGCGTTTCAGACGAGAAGGAAAATTTCTACCTTGATGGAATCCAAGCGCTGATGAAACACAGGAATAAGTGCATTAGTGTAGCAGGGGATTATATAGAAAAATAAAGGGAGTTATTACACTCAGTACTGTCTTCTGTTTTTCCGTACAATTCAAAGTCCCGGTTTGACTTGAACGCCTTGGAAGTCTTTGGAAACTGTGAAAAAAAAATGTCTCCCCTTTTGGACATGCAAATGTTCCCTACTACAACACACACACTTGCAGCAGGTCACACACACGTTCCTTGCCATACATGTTCACCTTTTGCTGCAGGGCTGGTGCGGATACAGCCGGCCACACGGGAGGTCTCCCGAGTGAAGCACCTGTTTAATAGAGGAGGCAGCGTGTGAGTGAGAGAGTGTTTGTTTCGGCGACAGTGTGTGTGGGACGGACGTTATTGCAGGCACAAGAAGGATCTGTATCAACACAAGACAGAGAAAAAAGCAGAAGAGTTCAGCTGTTGTCTCGGAGGTGTTGTGGAACGCCATGCAGATTTTAGAGGAGTGGTGTACAGATTTACGAGATTGTCCCGCAGAGGTCGGACTGTGTGTAAGAGGGGATTTGGATGTGATTATTGTTATTTCTTTAGCGCTGATAAGACCTGAGGCTGTGCTTATAAAGATAATCTCCCATCTGTGTGTGTGTGTGTGTGTGTGTGTTTGGTGGGTTTACTCCAGGTCCTCCAAAAACTCGCAGTGTAGGCTGTCTTTTAAAATGATCTATAGTGTATGAATGGGTGTGTGTGTGTGTGTGTGTGTGCTCTTGTACATTGCAGTGACTTAGCATCCCATCTAGGCTGTAGCCCAATTTGCGCACTAAGTTCCCTGGGAGCTCCCACCCCCACGTAGATAATACACTGCCTGATCAATTGCAAGTCACACACTCCAAGAATTTGTCGATCACCTCAGTTCATGTATGAAAGTGATTCCTCATTCTCTCAGAACCGCTCTTTCACTATTTGAATCCTTGAATATGGCCGTACAATTCCGGAATAGGCTCAATCTGGACTCATCAGACCAAATTAACTTTTTCAATCGCTCCAAAGTCCCATTTTTATGCTCACTCACTCACTCATCGTCTATACCGCTTTATCCTGTATTCAGGGTTCCAGGGGGCCTGGAGCGTATCTCAGGAGGCTTAGGGCATGAGGTCTGGGAAATCTGTGGGAGGAAACCGGAATACCTGGAGGAAACCCACCAAGCAAACCCCATAAACATGCAAACTCCTTGCACACAGAGACGGGAATCGAACCCGGACCCTGGAGGTGCAAGGCTAACCACTACACCACCGTGCCACCTCCATGTTTATGCTCTCTAGCAAATTAGTCTTAGTACCAAGTGGTTTTCTGATGAATACATCCTTGTTTAGTCCCGATCCTGTAAATTCTCATCACACTGTGCATGTGGAAATGCTCTTACTTTCACTATTAAACAGAGCTCTGATTTCTCCTGTCAGTTTATTTACCATCTTTGCTATGTGTTTAAGTGATCTCCATTTCTGATTTTTTTTTCCTGACCATATTTTTTTCATGAAGCGGGAGGTTCAACACAGTCTTTCCAGGTTTCAGTGACATGTCGCTCCAATGACATGTCCAATGTCAGACAGATATTAACCAAAATCCAGTCATTTAAACTCTGCTTAATTTGTTTTGATACTTGACGATGGCCAGTAATTTGACCCTTCAGAAGTGGAGAAGTTTTTGGATCAGATGGTGTAGATGTATGGATGATTGTCTTTGTAAGGACATTCTTATTTAGTGTACTTGTACTAGAAATGAGTACATGTTACACAGCACACATACGATAGCAGACATACGATAATAACTGTGGTTTTTGTATCTGGTTACTATGATGGGTCGGATGGGTTTTTTCCCACAACCTTGTGGTCACTCAGAAATGATCTACCAAAGTAGTGATGTCTTTATGGTGTCTTAAATTATAGCACTGATCTGGTCCTCTCAGTGTGATGAGAGAAGAGTGTCGCATGTGTGTGTGTGTGTGTGTGAATGGCCTGAATATGCGCAGCTGAGCCGGCTGTGTGCTCTGTCGCTCACAGGGCTCTCATTTAGCACCGGTGAGAGTGAGAGAGAGAGATGTGGCGAGAACTTACAATGGACAGGCTAGAGGAGGATATAAAGGAAGCCTTTGTGGCTTTCGGAGGATGAGAACTCCTGGGCTCGCACCCACAGATCCGGAAGGTTCCACACTTTTCCACCCACGAGCCGTGGACCGCCACGAACGTGCTCCATTTTTTAAATGATTCTTCAAAAGACGACCAGGAGACGCTTTATTTATTTGATTAACGCTTTCTCCAGGTGCACTTTATTCACTCCTCAGTCCTGCAGTAAATGTTACCAATTTAAAGATTTTTTTCCCTGAGCCAAGGATTCATAAGAGGAAGGGCTGAGAGAAGCTCTCCATCCAGTGTTCTTCATCATTAAAACATAAACACACGTCAAATTATATTATTAATATTTCATCTATTCTCCTTAATGCTTTTTAGCTCATTATCTTTCAGGTGGAACAAGTAAAGTACATCAAGACTTGTAAACACTAGTAAAAACTCCCTTTATTTCTCTATATAACCCCCTGCTACACTAATGCACTTATCCCAGGGTTTCACTAGTGCTTAGATACCATCAGGGTAGAATGTTTTCTCAGTACGCCGGAGC
The DNA here is from genome assembly GCA_030347435.1 of Clarias fuscus. Taxonomy (NCBI): domain Eukaryota; kingdom Metazoa; phylum Chordata; class Actinopteri; order Siluriformes; family Clariidae; genus Clarias; species Clarias fuscus. The sequence continues at coordinate 25,378,997 of CM059223.1, forward strand.
CAGGATCAGAGCGTCTGCTTCACGTCTGAAACACTGGCCTTCCAGGAACTCCTTTAATACCCCAAACACGTGCAAGTGGTGTTGGTGAATGATTGTGTGTACAGTTCCCACAGACAGATGCATCTCGTCCACAAGTTGGCGACAAGTTATCCATCGATTTTCAAGAATCAGGTGTTCCTAGCAGGTGCACCTGCTAAATGTTTATGGGACCGTCATTCAAACATTTTCACCGTTCAGATGTTTTACTCGGGCTAAGAGTCTCGTCACCGTACTGTGCTTGAAGTCTTCTATAAATGTCGAATGCCTTCATTCACCAGAAATGTCATCACAAGTCCCGGTTTGACTTGAATAGCCCCTTTTTACATAACCATGGTGGCTTGTATTAAAGATTCCCTGTTCTTGTCAATCACATGCGTTTATTTAGACAGTTTATATGAAAGCAGCTCATTCTAAAAGAAAATAATGTTCACAGACGTTCATAGGTTTAGAATTTCTGTCCCTAGACATGAATTGTCTAAAGGAAAAAAAAAAAAAAAACCAGCATGTTTAAAGACAATCAAATGATACTAGTCAAAAGTGTTAACCAGACCCAGAAACCCAATATTAACCATGTTATGTAATGATAATGATAATAATATAATCATCATCATCATCATCATCAACAACAACATCTTATATGGCCATAAACTAATCACTAATGGTTAAGCATTAAGTCTTACCATGCTATCGCATTTACTAGCCTGTGTATGTCAATAACTGTTACAAGATCCGCCATCCATCCACTGATGAAATAAAACACTCTGTAGAAACCTGAGTAGACTAAAAAGTAGCATTAACCAGCTAGACCACTGATGATGATGATGCTGATGATGATGATGATGTGTAAGGCTAAAGGAGCAGCTGACGAAGGAATTTTAGCCACCATGTTTACCCAAGTTTGTGGACAGTTGAACTTTTGTCATCATAAAGTAAAATTTTGGAATCTTGATGAGTTAGTTTTAACCACATGATTTTGTTATCTGCCTCATTGCTCCACGCTACGTTGCTCACTTGCACTGTTGTAAATCAGCACTTCCACTTTTCACTCTTGCCCCGCGTGTGACCGTTAGGTGAAAAGGACGTGTTTTGTATGGACTTTATCACTGCTTCCCCACGCCGCTGGAAGCTCCTCAGGGGGTGAAGCAGGCTGTAGAGGTTTAAACACGACCGGCAGTGATGATGCAGAAAAGCAGGATTTCCCTAAACAGGAACCTTCTCCCCCTCAGACTCACCCTCAGCACGGGAGGGAAAATGGAGGAAGCGCAAAGGTGGAGGCTGAGGGTCCCAACAGGAAACTGAGAGGTCCTCCAAGATCTTCTGGAGGGTCAGCACGCGTTTCCCTCCCCTCGCTGTCGGCTATTGTTAACATCCAGTGGAGCCATTTGCGCTCGTTTCCTCAGGAGCTATTCCTGACCCAGCCTGCTTTTCTCCTCCTTAAACGAGCGATTGTGTCAGGGTTTTTCCTCCGTCTCCCAGGAGACAAGTATGACAACAAATCCATTCATATACTCTGCTGCAAAGCAAGGTGATAAACTTTTGGTAATTTTTGCAGGTCTCGTTGTAATGCTCACGATCCAGTCTGAAAGCTTTCAACGTGGACTTTTCTATTGTTTGAGTCAAACAGTTTAGTCTCTGAGTTATTGATCAGGAGGTTGGAACTTAACCTCCAGCACCGCCAAGCTACCACAGTTAAGCAGGGCCCTTAACTCTACCTGCTTCAGGGGTGCTGTATCCTGGCTGACCCTGCACTCTGATCCCAGTTCCATTACATGGGATATCTGAAAAAATCACTGTTCTGCAAAATATATGTGGCAAATAATTGAATCTTGAGCCATGTTGCGGGGTCACAAGAATGATCCAGCGTCAGTTGGTGCAGCAGGTACTGCATTTGAAATATCTGGGGGAAGATATCGACTTGACTTGACCTTCACACAACATTCTAACACGGTGTACAAAAAAGCACAAGAACGCTTTCACCTGCTGAGGAAATTAAGAGCAATTCAGGTCAACAAAGATATTTAATCACTGGTTTACAAATGTTTGATTAAATCCATCCTTACTTTCAGCATGACATCCTTAGTACAGTTAAATTTACCGTCAAATAAAGAACAAAATTGTCTCATATAATCATTCAGGCCGGTAAAATAACCAGACCACCCCAGAGTTCTCTGTCTGAACTACACAGCCGCTCAGTGATGAGGAAAGCGACCCTGGTCACTGAGGATCCGTCTCATCCCCTACATAGTTTATTCATGCTATAGCCATCAGGCAGGCGCTGCAAAGTCCCATTTGCTCGGAAAAACATTTGCAACTAATCATTTATTCCCAGTGCAATTACCGCTATGAACGTTTTTTGTGCAACTTGTGTTTTTATTGTGCGTAAATTATTGGAGCCTGTCAAAGAAGAATTTCTGTCACTATCTGGGACAGACAATAAAGCTTATCTTATCTTATCTTATCTTAAGATAGGGGCAAAATATTGGGGCAAAATATTGAAAAAATTTGGTTGGAACACACCTATTTACCTCAGTTACCACAAGCTAGCTAGCTTAGCTTTAGTTTAGCTAAAATGTTAAGGTGGCCAATGCTAATTAATATGCTAATGTTGCTTTGCATTTGATTGAACTCTGTTATTCATTTCCTACAAGACTGATGATGCATAGTACTTTTAAAGCTGTCACTCAAATCGATTGTATCCCTAATCATGTATAAATGTATGGCTTAATATCATTTTACTGATGAGTTATGAGTAAAAAATTCTCCCTGTACAGTTGTCATGAACGAGAAATCTAGCAATTGAGACCAAAAACGGTTTTTTCCACCCAGTGGTCATTTTGAGGAACTGCATATTTTTCCACTTTCTCATGGGCTTCGCTTTTCAGAACTGTGGTGGCCTAGAGTTCAGATGAAACGAGAAAATCCTGCAGAAAAGGCTAATCTTTGTTTTAGGGGTTTAATTATTCACATTGTTGATACATGTATGGTAATCACTTTTAAACCCGAGTTTAATTGTGAGAACCGAAAAAGATAATAAAAGGATGCCGACACTTGTGCAAACAAGCTATTGTATGTGTATAAATATTTGAATACAAAATTTATTGCTTTTTTTTTTTTTTTTACATCGCAACAAACTACAACACAAACTTTTTTATATCTTCTATTTCCTCCTGATCTCAGGGAAGAAAATATGCTTCCACTTGTACTATTTTCTAGTATATGTAACGTTCACACAATGCTGATGCAACATTTTTAGATATCGAAAAATTACCATATGAAATTAAAAAAAAAAATGTTCCAAATGTCTCAGTTTAAATGTTGTGTGCACTTTAGAGTTCCACTTTTTTCTTTTCTTTTCCATACTGATACCGACACTGAAACCTTTAGTATCAGATGATACCACACCTCATTAGATATTTGTTGCTTCAAGAAAACAACTTTCTAAAAGCATTTACATTTAAATAGGTTTACAGGAAGAAAACGTATGTAAATGTATATATAAAAATATATGGTTTTACCTAAAAAAAAATTCTGACGCAAAGGATGCAAAAAGCAACAATATTGTAAAGTACAAATAATAATGAAATCATTTAATTTCAGCCGTGTTTGCTTATAAATAGTTTAATTCAACATGACATGCTTTTAACCTTTCAGTAAGGTGTTTATCCTCACAGTTATGGTGGATCTAGAACCTTCCCTGAGACCACTGTGCATGAGCCAGGAATCAGCCCTGGATAGGATGTGTCGGCGCATCACAAGACCCTGTTCACACACTCATTCACACCTAACCGAGCCAATCCGCTTCCTGACATGTTTTTTGGAAAGTGGAAGAAAACTGGAGAAACCCGGAGTGAAACCCATTGAAGAACAATGTGTGAAATCCACAAACAGAGCTTATTCAGGATTAAACCCCTGGAGTCACCCTGGAGCTGCCAGGTTTCTTCTCAACCGTGACTTCTTCGATGTTAACCTTCTTGAAACATATTCCAATGTTTATTGGACGTTCTAATAAGGTTCTCGGGTTAAGAGATTTCATGACGTCCTGATGTGTGACTCTTGTTTCTTTCACCTTCTCATTCCCTCTTTGCTATAAACACATTTGAAACCCCTCATGCGATGGAATTCACAATCATGTAAAGACAGTCTGGTCTTACACTTTCGCCTACAGCTCAGACGTTCAGGGTGTGTTTTCACAGCTCATTCAGGAGTGACACACACCTCTATTCATACAGAGAGATGAAAGCGGGCAGCGGCCACACCTGGGCCATCAAAACACACTTTCAGCCATTCAGCTGCCTGACGAGAGCCGCTGCTGCTGCTGCTTAGGCCTTATTCGAATCCATTCAGCACATACAGCTGAGTGCCTCGTCCTTCACAGCTTCATGGAGAGTTTACATAGGTGTGGTGACTCTTACATATTTAAGCACTTTGTTTACTTATCCAAGTGCACTGAATGGGTTTAAACAAATCTCAGACATGCTCGAATAATTAACAAGAACAACTTCCTGTTATCTCGGTATTTTGTGTGTGTCTGTAATGCATTTTAAATAGACAGAACACACTGCAAGATGATATCTGAGCAAGTTCAAACATCTACTTCTTTTTAGGGTAAAATGGATAGTTTAATTATCAGATAATTTGGTGATTCAGTATTGTATTTCTAGACATTATGTCTAAAAATACACGGGTGGAAATAACCCTGCGTTTGTTTAATTTTGAATTATTTGAAGAAATGGAAAATCAATTCAACTGTATATACAAGTGGCGTTCGAGTGTCCAAATTTCTAGCGAATGAAATCTGACACTTAAATCTGACACAGGCACAGTACAGTGATGAGACTCTGGGCCGCAGCACAACATGTGAATGGTGCAAACATTTTTAAAAAGGCCGTATGATGCCGGCCGAGGTGGCTCGGAGCCCACTGCAGTCGTTCCCATGAACATTCAGCGAGCGGAACACCTGATCCTTGAAAATCAATGGATAACTTGTTGCCAGCAACAAGTTCTGTGGGAACGTGCACATCACAGGAACTCGGCTTGGAGTTATTGGCACGTCCCCCGTACAGTTCTGACTCCGCTCCAAGCCATTTCCAAATATTTGTGCCATTAAAAGAGATCCTGGGAGGCCAGCGTTTTAGACATGAAGCAGGCAACCCGATCATGGCTCGGGTGTACTGAGAAAACGTTCTGCCTTGATGGCATCTAAGCACTAGTGAAACACGGGGATAAGTGCATTAGTGTGGCAGGGGATTATATAGAGAAATAAAGGGCGTTTTTTTTTTTTTTTTGTCTCATAAATCTCATTTTCTTTTACTCTGCACAATCAAAAGTCCCGGTTTGACTTGAACACCGAGCATATTTAAAAACATGCAATAATCACTGCTTAGGGAATTTATTTCTTTATTTTTTTAATAAAATGAATTAAATTAATAATGTATGATTAGAAGACATAAAATTCTTCTTGATATTAAACTTTACAATTTTAATCGAAATATTTTTTTTACAGGCTGAAAAAATTCCGAATACATCACGTCGCCATTATTAACACAATAATGAAGTACAAAATATGACACTAAATGAGAAGTCTGTTTAACCAGACATTATGTTCACAAACTGTCTGTGTGTTTGTTCCTTTCAGTTATCACAGAAATGATCGAAAAATTAAATTCTTGAATCTTTTAATAAAAAAAAGATGAATGGCTGTTTTTTTAAGAGCGATCCCATTTAAAACAGAACTGAATTAGTGTTGCCCCTGTTAAATGACCGCGTCACACTTGAACCTGATTGTGTCAGGAAGTGGCACATGCGTGTCCTGATCATCAGTGTGTGTTGTGTTGACTGACAGCCTCGTCTGCTTTAAAGTCTATTGTGGTGTTCATTTGTCAGCAGTGTTCTGCTATTAGCCTAACGAAGTGTCTGGTTGATCTTGCCAGTGGAGCAGACGTCATGCTTTAAGGCTCCACAGCGGGCTGATCAAAACGGAGAATATGTTTCAGTAAAGAGTGTGTATACGTGATGTACATGAGGGTGTGTAAGGTTAAGTTCATTCAGATTTATTCAGATGCCATATTTAAAATTTCTTGCACTCATTTTCACCTATAAATGGATTAAATTAACAGGATTAATGGGATTAAATGAAATGACCACGAAACGTAAAAAGAAAAATAGCCACAAGTTTGGAAAGGAGTAAGCTGTAAAATTAGAAAAGAAAAATTGACAAAAGGAAAAACTGTAAAATCCGAGAAACAGTCGAACCTGATTAACGCACACATGCTAGACGCGATGTTAGGTGAAGTTTGTTTATGATGTGTCGTGGTGTTCGTTGTTTGGTTGTGAAAGGAAGCAGATGAAAGGAGCCCGTGATGGTGTTAAACACGGCCCGAGCTGCGTGTAGCTCATTCACTGCCGAGTCAATACACATCGCCGGTGTCCTCTTTCTCCCAGCAGGAGTTAGAGAGTGTTTTGTGAGCTCCAGTTTCGCGACTGCGGATGAGAGCTGGAAAGAAAGACGGAAGGAATGAAACATATGCTAGAGGGACGGTGTTTTGGTTCCTGGAGTGTTTGCTCAGGCAAAAACAAAACAGAGATGCAGAATTTTGAGAACTAAAGGAAAGCTCATATAAAAGTGTGGGCCCTTGAGCAAGGCCCCTATCCCTCAATTGCTTAGATGTAGAAAAAAAAACAAAAAAAAAACAAGATAGTCGCTCTGGATAATGGTGTCTGCCAAATGCTCAAATGTAAATGTTAGTCACCATTTTTCAAGGGTCAAATTATTGGGCTGCAGTAAGCAAAGACAACAACTAAGAAGATTTGAAATTCCTGGAACTGGGAAAAAGTATTATTGGGAGAAAAAAAAATGGAGATGGAGATCAATTAGACACTAAAAGTGCACACAATGTGATGAAAACTCACAGGATCGGCACTAAACAGCTGTGTGTCCATTAGAAAACCACTTGTTAGTGAGACTCATCAGAAAAAAAGCTTCAGTTTACCAGAGAGCATGAAGATTAGACTTTTGGAGCAGTGAAAAAAAGATCATGTGATCTGAGTACAGTCTGAGTACAGAGTCTATTCCAGAGCGATGGGCGTGTCAGGTTGAGAAGGAAAGCATATGAAGCGATGCACCCATCATGCATAGTGTCCACTGTACAAGCCTCTGGAGACAGTGCAGGTCGCGACTCAGCAACGTTATGTGGCAATGAAAGCTATGAATAATATTTCGTATTTCTGTGAGTTCACACAGTGTTTCATTTAAACACAAGGAACAAAAGCTGAGCAAAACTTTCCTACCATAAAAAAAAAACTAAGCAGTGATATCAAATCAACACCAGCAGGAAATTAAACAGCGCTGCGTATCTGCAGATTAGTTACACTATACTTACACCAGTGCACGTTTTAGATCGATCATCATACTGACATATTTACATGTTAAATCTGTAACACGCACTACACAGGTCAGTGTTTTGAGGAAGGAATCGCTGATTTAGCTAGCTGTTAGCTATTTTTTTATGTATTTTTTGCTAAGAAAAGACTTAGCACTTTATAGATTGAACAGTGACGTTATGACGTCTCGCCTAGAAAAAACGTTTGAACGCAGCACGAAGCAATCAAGCTGGTTTCCTGCAGAGCTCCGTCCTATTGTAAAAAAAAAAAGAAAGAAAGAAAGAAAGAAAAAAGCAGTATACAAATAAAATCAAACTGAACCGAATTACGGCACAACACCAACGATTTGAGCGCAACCTGGCAGAATCGATTCAATTATCATTGAACTTATTTGACTGAGCGTTCGGTTAACCAGCTTACCTCAGATTCAACCGAATTACCATCGAAAAAAATTGCCACCCTGATGAAATTACTCTCTGAGGCACTTAGGTTATTGTTTAGTAATATATCCAAAAGAACACCGTGGAACTAATACATAATAGATCTTCAGTACTGTGGAAAAGTCTTAGCACCCCATTTTGAAAAAAAAAATACAAATTTGGTATTGAATTAAAAAAATAAATAAATAAATAAATATATATATATATATATATATATATATATATATATATATATATATATAAAAACTTTTCCATCCACAATAAAAAAAAACATGTTTGGAATATCTTTGTATAGCAGTAAGAGACACAACATATTACATAATACTTGACTTAGGTATTAAGGTTTTAGGTTTATTTGCAAAAACAGAATCAGGAACTGTAGTAGATATTTGAATATACTGTATATTTAATATAATAAAAATCTATTATATATTACATTATTATATATTTATGTTTGTGCATTAAACATATACTGTAGTATGCATTATATTAATATAACATTTTATATTATTATATATAATATATTCATATCAGAAAATTATTTTCAGATATTCCTTACATAATATTACAGTATATATGGAGAAGTTCGCCAGGCTTCCTAAAGAACAGCGACCTCATTTCCCCTCTCGTCCGGTCCACCCACTCAGCATTCAGCATCACCAGTATAATAATCACCGGCCTGATCATCAGTCACCGTCTCTACCTATTTCTCAGATGCATGAATGATTCAAAGGTCAAATGCTCTTGTACAGGGAAAGCAGTCGTAAGGGAAGCCTGGAGAACTATTCCTCAGGACTACAGTAATAATACAAAACATCTGGCTCTTTGGAAGCAAAATCTGGTGGGTGGAGACTTTTGCACAGTACTGCATACTGTAGTGCATGATAATAAATACAGCGATCTTTCTCTGTGATACAGGAATACCCGAAATATACACTTATTTGCTAAAGTTTTGGCACCCCGTGCAGCAGAAAATCCTTTTAGCCTCACAGACTGTAAATGTAACGACATTGACGTAACGTTCTTAAGTTTCCATCTTCCGCTCATCGATACTCCTGTCTTTGAAGCACATGTTTAAGTGACTGTGAGATCCGTGAAATCGGTGTAAAAGCCCAGATCCGATTGCCGTCCCAAATCATTTTACGACATCCCTGAAAATATCCGTGGAGATTCCGGGTGCGTAATGTAACCAGAGACTTCTGAAGGCCACAATCCGACACCTACGCGTTTGAGGTTTAAAGTCTCTCCAGCTGCTCCTGAGTGACGGCTGAACAGGAGGAAAAACATCATATGTGAAAAACATGTGCACCACAGAACCTGAGCAGGACCTCAGCAGAAGGTCTTGAGATGGTTGTTGCCTTTCAGAGCCATAATTGAATTTTCCGACCTGATGTTCGTGCTTTAGACTCGGCTCCTTTCTGTCATCCGGAGCCCTGAGTACACAAAGATTCTTTAAATAAGGTTGTTTTTTTTTTGTTTTTTTTACTGCATGTAACATGTGTTTCCTGTGCACATTATTCAGTCCTGCACTGACGGGTAAACAAATAAACAAGCCTAAAACAACACTAAGGCAACACTGACTTCTGGCCCACACACACACACACACACAGACACATTATGCTTTAAAGGAGGCATATGGTTCTGAACACACACATGCATGCATTTGTGTGGTCTCAGTGGGTTTCTATCTGTATATAACACACTGCAAGAATAATAATTACATTGGAGCATGATATAATTTTAATTTCTATTTATGATTATTTGAGTGGACAGAGAACAATTTCCAGCTTAAAATGAGGCAAAACTCATTCAGAAACGCTTCTGTACCATTTTATTATATTACATTTTTTGTACAGTCCAGCGTCTCTATTCTCTCTAATATTTCATAACACAATTTAGTAAAATTTAGCTTTATATTGCACTTTTTACAGTAGATACTGTCACAAAACATTTGAGTGGAGAATTAGATCCATTACGGACAAGAGGGGAAAATGCATTGCGCATACATGCATTTACACATTTCCTGGATATTTCCATTTATTTAAATTAAAATTTATAGATAAGGTTTTTATATTTCTTATAAAATTTTTAAAAATATTTTTATATACTGTTCTATTTTCTACAGCTATGTTTCTATAGCTAAACTTATTCTTATTTTGTTCCACTATTTATTTCTTGTTACTTGTTTTAAAATTTTTAAGGTCATGGGCGGTCGTTTAAACATTTCACTTCATCTCGTACTGTGTATGAGACAAATAAATAAAATGTGAAATAAAATTAGAATCTGAATTAGAAAAATTGTATACAATAAATTACAGCATGAAGCGTGTTTAAAAGACGTTCTGTGTGAGTCTATTCTGTAAGAGTCGTGTTATTTTCCATTCTGTCCTGAAACCTTGTTTCACTTTCAACTGATTTGTCCTAATTTGCACTCGGATCAACTTTAATGTGTTTTTGCCCTAAATATGACTCTCTTTTTTTTTTCCCACAGACTATCTAACATTTTAGCTTCCACTCCACCCAATACACACCCTTACATTTCCAATACACAAACACACACACACACACACACACAAGCTTCCTCTGGCTCATAATCTTCATCTGTGCTACAAAAAATTAATCTCCAAATGACACACATTTAATAACGCTCATGTTATTGCACAACTGTTTTACGACACAGCATTATAAATACTTATATATTCAACACACACAAAAACAAACAGTTTTCCTTCATTTACAGGGAAATGGTTGGCGTGATGTAGCCTGACCTGAGACTGAAGAACTGTTGATTATTTTCCTCTAACAGCACACCATGATGTGCTTTATTCCTCTTATACCACAATTTCTATTAAATGAATAATAACACAATAACACATTGTACGTTTTAGATATACTTTGTTATATTTAATGTTAGTCTCTAAACAACAAATTAATGTTAGTCACTCCCTCAACTCCCCAGCCCACCCTATCACCCCTCCCCCCCCACACACACACACAAACTGTATCAGTGGACATTCATAATGACTTTATAAACGTCCACTGATACTGGAGACGTCTTTCAGGAATGATAAAACATTCTTCACTGAAAACTAAATTAGACTTAAGTATTGGTTTTTTTCCGGGAATCTCTAGATCTTTATACCAGTGTGAGTTTTTCATCCGAACACAGCAGCAATGGGGTGCCAATACATTATACAGGACATTGAATAGACTATAGTTAGACTGTACTTTTGCAAACTGTTTTATATGGTGTGTGTACCAGAGAGACAGACAGATGACAGACCGACAGACAGAGAGACAGACAGACAGACACTTTATTGATCCCAAAGTGTTGCTATGAGAGGAGGATGAGTCGGATGAGAACCTCCAACCCAAAGTTCATTAGTGCTTAACTTGGCTTAATGAAGAAGATAAAGGGATCAGCATTTGTTTTAAAACTCATAAGCAGGATAAGTACAAGCTGTGATTTAAGAAACTGCAGGATTTAAGCTGATGATGTACATTTCTGGTTAAACCTCAAGATTTTAATGAACTACATTCTGTCTTGTGAGAAACTCGTGCTGTTCCCACTTTGCCATGAAGAATGCAGTGAGGAAGTCTTGCAGATTTCTCTAAAAATTGACCTTATATTTATTGACTTATTATATGAGTGAGAATTTGTATTTTTTTTAACCTTTCATAATGTAGGTATGATGAACCATGAAGTGACGTCCTTCTTCAGCACAGTCGAGGTGCTTTTGTGGGTATTTTTATACTGTATATTCCAGGCACTCACACTACTGGGAGTTCTTCCAGACCGCAGATTACACCATTGTGAGTGTAGTGACAGAACCGGAAACACGGGAGCAGCACCAAGAAGAGTTGCGCAAACCTTTTTTCTTTTCTTTTATATATATATATTTCAGACATGAAAATAGTTTATCATTAGTCATTAACTGCAGACATCAAAAACTCTAAATGCATTTATTGCACCCGGCTTTAATAAAGCAGCACTTGGAGTCTCTTCTATTTTTTTAAATAAACAAATTTATATCTGCTGGTGAATAAAATTCCTTTTTATTTACGTTCTTTTCTATATCTTTGTATTGTCTGTGGCATTAATTACTACTCTTATATATTTTCCAATATTGTCTTTAGCACTCATTTTAATTCAACTATAATAAAAACACAAGTGAAGATGATGTCAGTTGTGATTGTATACAAATATACAGGTTTTTGTAAAATGAGATTCTGTATCTTATATTTTAATGAATCCACCTCCATTCATTAAAAGAAATGGCAGGAGTTTGGAAAGTCACACAGACACACACGGGTTTCGTGCACAAACTGTTTCGGGCCGGTCGAGGAGCCGAAGGGAAACCGGTGTGTAACGTGCATTTCCTGCAAAGACTCTTGTTTTGATTTTGGACAATGGCCGAGCTAACTGCTAGGGGTGAAACCGGAAAGCTACGTACATTACCCAATGCTAAAGACATTCCAGCAGTGTTTTACAGCATCAAACACATCACAACACAACACGATACACACTAAGGAGTTTTCAGTGGAATAAACATTTTTTTATTTACAGATCATTTTATAGCAGTGTCATACAGCAGTTGATCATGAGCAAATGATAAATTCATGAAGGTTAGCTACCTATTACATTCCATATATGTCTAGACACACACACACACACACAGCAGCAGTCTGTCATTTGTAAAAGCTGCCGCTTATTAACTCGGCCTCCTCCAACAGCATTTGTCAGTTGCCATCTGGCATTCTGAGCCCCCCCCCCCCCCCCCCCCCCCCAAAACACACACACACCCCCCACTCTTTAATCAAGCTGCAACACTTCTTCTCAGCTAACACCCCCATAAGACCCCTCCCCAACAGTCTGATCCCCAGTGATGAAGACAACAGGTAACTGCTCAGTAGGAGACACTGGGACACCCCCTTATCTATGTATGACCAAGTGCTTAAAAAATTATGGAGGACTTAATTTGCCAAAGTTGAGAGCAAATGTCTCTTGTAAGTAATGCAGACCACCCACTAAACTTCCTCCATCAGCTCCGAGTCCCCTAAGGAGTCCTGAGGTCTATGAGACGTCCTACGATAGTGTCTGGAACGCAGCTGTCTGTGGGCTCTGATCTCTGGAAGCGATGCCAAAGAGCCTGGCATTAAGAACCAGAAAACCTCGGGGTGTTCAGATCCGCACCGATGTGCTCGTCAAAAAAGGAGCAAGTCAATAAAAAAGAGCAGTCTCTTAAGACCTTTTGGTGCGATACACAAGCGAGAGTCTATGGTTGCTTGTCCAAGATCAGTAGGTTTACCATCAAGTTGCGAAGGTTCAAACGAGATGACTTCCTCTCGTAAAAAAAAAAAAAAAAAAAAAATCTCTGTACTTCACACCTTAGTGGCTAGAGATTGTGCTTCAGTCTTTTGCGAAGAGAGAGAGCTTGCCGGGCTTGGTTGGAGCGCCTTTTTCACGTTCAGGAGGCACAAAAACTGGGATCTGAAGCGCAGGTCGAAGAAAGCATAGAGAAACGGGTTAAGGCAGCTGTTGAGATAAGCGAGGCAGGTGGCATAAGGATGAGCATACAGCAGGAAGTTGAGCATGGAGCAGGAATCAGACACGACTCCGAGGTAGGACAGGGCATCCATGCTCTTCAGAAGGTGGAAAGGCATCCAGCAGGCAGCGAACACCACCACCAACGTCGTGATGATCTTCAGGAGGCGCCGCTTGCGCTGGTCCTCCTTGCGGAGGTTCTTGTTGAAGTGTCGTGTCACGGTGCAGCCGATGAAGCCGTAGCACACCATCATGGCCAGCAATGGGATCAGGAACCCGAAAGCCGTGGACGAGATGCCCAATCCGGCGATCCAAAACCTCTCAGTCTCGTTGCTTGAGACAAGGCTGAAATCCATGGCGCAGGAGGTATGGTTGCTCTCCTTATCATGCAGGGTGGTGCGGAACAGCAGCGTGGGTGACGCCAACAAGCCTGAGAAAACCCAAATGGCGGCGAGCGATAACCTCATCCGTCCACGGGTTCGGAGCTGCGAGCTGCTCAGAGAGCGCACGATGGCCAGGTATCGGTCCAAGCTTAGGCAGGTGAGGCAAAAGACACTGGCGAACATATTGAGCATCACTACATAGCTGCTGATCTTGCACAGAGCCACACCGAACGGCCAGTGATACCCCAACGCTGTGTACACGGCCCACAGTGGCAGGGTCACCACGAACGTCAGGTCTGCCATGGCCAGGTTCCCGATGTAGACATCCGCCGCTCTGCGCTTGCTCTCTGCCTTCCAGACGATGAAGATGACCACGCCGTTACCCGAAAGGCCTAGGATGAAGATGAGCATGTAGAGGACGGGGATGAGAGAGTACGAGACTGGCAGTTCTTCATACTCGCATGAGTTGTTCAGGTTTTCCATGTCATAGTATTCAAAGAAGTAGTCCGTACCGTTATCCATGATGCCTTTCTCAAACATCTTTCTCAAAGATGTTTGAGAAAGTTTCAGAAGTTCAGTTTCAAAGTGTGAAGCTCACAAATCACAAGAGCTCCTTTTTTCAAGTCAGTCCAAGTATGAATGCTCTCTGAGAGCGACACAGCGCCTTTTTAAAGCCCCCTAACCCCGGCACCCCTCCTCCCTCCTCCCTCCTCCCATTTCTCGCTGTTTGTTCCCGCCTTCCTGCCCGCCTCCTTTACTTTCTTTATTGTAAGCTCCAATATTTTGCACATGGGACAAAATTCTTCATTCTTACTCCATTTGATAAAGTTGTAAGGAAATAAAGCTGTTATAAAATATATATATATACATTTTTTGTTTGTTAATGTAAAAATGCTAAATAAATAAATGTATTAAAAATACAATAGGGTGCAATTAACTTTTGTATTATTTTTATTATTAGAAAAAACAATAAACCATATGTTTCCCATCAGCAGTTTTGTCCTAAAAAACCTTAATTAATCATTTGTTCTTTCTTTAAACTCTTTGTCATGTGATAATTAAAAACAAACTTGTACAAATGGACGAGGGGACTTATGGGTTGTTGCCAAAGCAAATTGTAAATTCGAAAAGCCAGAGAGTGGATTTGTTAGGACAAGTCGGGACGTGTGGTTTTTGCCCCATAGAGAGAACCTCGGATTATAATAGCCGATGGTTGACGTGTGAACGACGGTCTATTCAGAAAAAACTTCTCCCCATTTCCATGCCAATGCCACCGGCAAACACACAGCATTACACTTGTGGAAATGTCAGTTTCATTGCACACCTGCCTGAACAAGACCAGAGGATTTCTCTTCAGCAAAACAAACAGAGAAAGGACAAACAGTGTCTTTAATTGCGAGGAAATGAAGTGTTTTAATAATAAATGGAAGGGGAAAGCAGAAGTGCTGGTTCCCATACTGTACTTACCCTATAAAATTATGAGAAAAAAGTGGGTGTGAATGAATAAATAAATAAATAAATAAATAAATAAATCCATGTTCATGACAAGAGTACATGTATGCAATATCCAAACACGCATCCAAAACCTGTTGTATATTAGCGGGTGTAAAATACTAAAGTTGATAAAACAAAATATTTATTGCATTTTATTTTTTAGAATTTTTATTTTCAATACAAGTACATTTCCATAGTGTTTAAAGGTATAGACTCATCATTTGCTTAAACTTCTTGTCCTAAAGAAGCCTTGCAGGTTACACAACTCTGCGTGAGGAACGAGAGAGAGAAAGCGAGACAGAGCGAGAGAGAGAGAGACAGAGAGGGAGAGAGAGAGAATAAGAGAGAGACAGAGAGACTGAGAGAGAACGAGAGAGAGAGAGAGAGAGACAGAAGGAGAGAGAGAAAGAGAGAGAGGGAGAGAACGAGAGACTGAAAGAGAGGGCGGGAGAGAGGGAGAGACAGACAGAGAGAGAGAGAGAGAGAGAGAGAGGGTGAAAGAGAGATCGTCTCTGTCACTAGAGTCCATAACCAAAAAACCGTAACCTGTCTGGCCGCCTGATATATAAAATATAAAAATCTCTTATCTTAATTATTAAAAACAGAGAACATACCAAAGTGGATCCTCGGAGATAAAACCAGACAAACATGAAGCAGAAGAGGAACATCTGGTTTTAGAAAGAGAAATGTCACATTTTTGAAGAGGATATTACGTATCTGGAGAAATCTACAGAAAAAAGGTTAAAGCTGTGACCGGCTTTACAGTTTTTTTATGCGGCTGATTTTATGAGTTTATGAAGTATGGAGGAAAAGAAGACAGGATGAATGTTCTTTGGTTCATGACATGAATGAGATAAAGATAAAGCCATGATATAATTGCCGGTTTCTGGCATTAAGCCTTTAAACTCCCACATGCTGTGCACCGCGTGTAGATTTACCTCGAGTTTCATTGCAGTTATTTGGATGAGGGGCGTTCAAGTCAAACCAGGATTTCTGGCGAATGAAGGTGTAAAACTGATTGACATTTAGAGAGGGCTTCGAGCACAGTACGGTGATGAGAATCATCACTCAACATTTGAGCGGTGCAAACCATCAATTAAAGAAGGCCGTACATCTGTGAATGATGATCCTGGCCGAGGCGGTTTGCAGCCCATTGCAGTCATTCCCGTGAACATTCAGCGAGTGCAACACCTGATCCTGAGCTCGCACCAAGCCATTTCCACGTGTTTGGGACATTAAAGGATTTCCTGGGAGACCAGCATTTCAGACGTGAAGCAGGCAGTCTGATCACAACTCCAGCATACTGAGAAAACTTTCTACCTTGATGGTACAAGCACTAGTGAAACACAGGAATAAGTGCATTAGTGGAGTAGGGGATTATATAGAGAAATAAAGGGACTTTTACTAACATAACCGTGTTCTGTTATTCTGTACAATTGAAAGTCCTGGTTTTACTCGAATGTCGCTCACAAATGAGAAAGTTTCCTTATTGTCCTTATCTCAAAAACACACAGAAATGCATTACACAGTACTCAGAAGCCAGACACAGACCACTGCTAAAGTGAGAAAAAAAAAGAGTAAAAATGTCAAATAAAAAAATATTGTTGTTTTATAGATGCATTCCATTAAACAAGAAAACTGGTTCATAAAATTAAATGAACAGAAATAAATAAGAAGTAATAGAGTAAATAATAATAATAATAATAATAAAATGATTAAAAAAGTAATATTTTCCCCCTCAGATTCACAACACAGAACAGAACTTGTACCTCACAACACTGCTGATTTACTAAAAAAAATATATATATTGTTGATATTAGTCAATTTTTGACAAACAATATTTTCATTTAGAAGGAAACTTTAAAACAGAATTCCAGAAAATTTTAGAAATAGCTTCTCTCATGCAACACACATTAGGAAGTTTTACTCAGATTTTTTAAATTATGAATTCTAAAGTTTAAGGGATTTCAAATGTTTGTTTTTTCTATTGTGAATTTATTTGGTATTAATTAAACAGTAGTTAATTATGAAAATAAAACCAGATCTTGCTTTATTGTAACACACTCTAGAGGTTTAAGATGTTAATCCCTATTCTGTTTAATTTGTTTTTTTTGGCACTGGTAGTGGTTAAGATGTTGAACTCTCAATTTGAATGATCCTTGAGCAAGGGTCCAACTGCTCAGAGGTATAAATTACATAAATATTAGTCACTTTTGACGAATGCCATACATATAAATATAACATAAATGGAGCAAATCTATCATTCTAACAGTGTACTACCTTTACTTGTTTTTCACTCTTGCTGATCTTTTGTCCTGAACTTCTGCTAATCTCCCATTACCTGATTCAACTCATCAGCTAACATGTCAAACGTGTCTAGACTTTGTCAGATAAAGGTGAGAAAACGCCAAACTGTGCAGGACACTGGTTGTGTCTTCCTAAAAGATTTATAGAACTGAAACAGCATCGAAGACGCAACGCACACAGACGTCTGCTTATATGACGTGTGACCATATTTAACCCGCGCGATATTCTTATCGTAACGATTCTCTGATGCTTTGGAATAAAGTTTGAGGTCCCAGTTTTATGTAGCATTGGTGCTTCTCGGAAAAAGAGTCCCATGTGGAAGGCAGTTACAGGGACAGCTGTTCTTCAAGGACACTTGAGGGACGAGTTCGTACGCGAGATGGAAGTGCTCGTTTTTACACATTCGCAGCGTGTCCTGTTCAAGTCTATTTCTGACTTGTATGTGAATCACAGCTGAACTTATGACATAAATCTGGATTTAGAGTGGATGTGGATTTACTCTTAAACATCACATATTTATAGGAAATGCTGTAGACACTATTTATATGCAATATTATTAAAAAATAACAACTGTACACTGATAAAAATGATTCATACATCAAAATTTTGAAATTAAGGGTGGAATTTTAAAATATTAAAATCCAAGGCCCAAATTCCTTTTTGAGGGTACTCACTGGACTGTATGTTTTGTGTGTGTGTGTGTGTGTGTGTGTGTGTGTGTGTGTGTTTGTGTGAGCAGACGGGAGACTTCACTCTGCACTCTGCCATATCTATCAGCGCTGCACCATCAGTGGCGCCGGGGCCCTGACCCACACAGACACAACTATCTGCTCCCTCACACACGCATGCATATACACACACACACACACTCAGGAAAAG